>PVJD01001962.1:0-227834 GCA_004026545.1 Mormoops blainvillei | reverse complement strand
GTATAATCTACTATTTATATGGTATTCTTGCAATAATTGGTTCAAAACATTTTACTATCAAATTATCATTTACTTGGGAATTAATGACTCTTTTACATATTTTACTTTAAAATGATTTTATTCCATGAAAAAATATATAATATATGGCTTTTCAGATTAAATGTATGATACATTACATAGAGTTAATTGAATATTGAATAGTTAAATAGTTTATTAGGTATATATATGATAAATATATGATATATATTACATATACTTATTTGAAATATTTATGTATTGTCTGTGTGATTTTTTTTATTGTCGACACCATTACAGATGTCCCCATTCCCTCTTCCCTTTTTGCCCACCTTCATCCATCCCCCACCTGCCCTTCTCTCTCGCTGTCATCACACAATTCTCTATGTGTATAAGTTTTGCATATATGTATATATGTTTTTTGTCTAATCCTTCATCTTCTTTAATCCAGTCCCCACTCCCCTCTGTATGATTTTAATTGTTACTCTAAACCATACTTGTGCTCAGTAGATTAAAAACTAAAAAAAAACCCCTAAAACCACTTGTATGTTGGTTTTATTTCTTTGTTAAATAGAGCATTTCATTTCTATTTATTTCTGACATTTTATAATAATTCCATAGTAAATATACCATAGGAAAAGAATACATTATTTAATTTTTAAACATTTATTTTCTTGAATAAAATATCATTTTGTTTTTACTAGAGGTTCCATAACAACAGGAAATCTATGACAAAAAATACCAGCATTATGGGAGTGTATTTCTCCCTTTAGTTCCTAAATATCATTAGGGAAGAAAATTAGTATGTTTTTCCCCATTTTTAAATATTTATATGAATTTAAATTATCTGCAGTGACTACATAGCGATGTTAATTCGATCACCAATGCATGGTGGTGCAGGCTAAAGGACAATCCAGCTATAAAAAGTCCTATTTCAGTAATGCTAATGATTTCTGGCTTCTCATTTCTTGTAATTTAAGAAGTGGCCTGCAAACTTTCTTACTGTGACTGTCACATCTGCCATTTTATCCCCATACCTACGATATGTTTGTATCAATGCCTGTAAGACCCTAATTGTATTGGGTAAGTGATGACGCAAAACTAGTCATCCAGAATTCAGGGGTACAGTAAGTCAACTCTTGTTCTTTTTTTTTTTCTGTAAAGCAGTTGGAAATGACTAATCAACAATAAATTTAGAATGTATATTTGCAATTTCTTTTTGCAAAGAAAAAAATGTGTAAAATAATAATGCCATATACCCATTACCATAAAATAAAAATTAAGATATTGGAATTAAAGCTCTACCAACTGTAAATTCATGTATTACAGTTTTAACAATTCAACATCAGTTTTACTATACAAAATGCATGCAGGAATAATTTTTACATAATTCATTCTATTGCCTCTGCATTTTACAGTTCTAAATAAATAACCACATAAACTTCTTTAAATGTAAAAATTGCTTAATTTTTAAGAAACTCCATTTCAGTTTGACTTAAAAGTTTTCTTTTTAAATTAAGTTTGTGAAAAGCTGAATTTTTTATTTTTCTTAAGGCTTGCCGATGTATATTCACATAACTCTTGCCGCCAAGATTCGCTAAAAAAATACAATTATATGGTAACCAGATTCTTATAAATTCGGTACTAAAAATTTAAAAACCTTAAAAAATAATTTTCTATGTGAAATACAATCTAGTCAATTAGATTTGAAATATTTATTATAATTTTTGAAACAGAGTATAGAGGAAGTGTGTGGTATGTGTTTAGCTCTAGTAGTTCAAGCTCTAAAACAGCTAATGTTCCAATTTCTTCCCACCACCTATAAAATGTGAAGCCTAGAGAGATTTAGCCCCAAAGTTCCCATTGGGAAAATAAGAATCTTAACAGTTGTTGCATGGAGTTAATGAAAAAATTATGCATAGTTTCTCTCCTGAGTAATATTGAATAAGTATTAGCTGGCAATGTTATTTTGCATTATTTTGAATTAATTTTTGTTCAGATTTAAAAAAGATAAGAATAAGAGCTGTTTCCAGAGAGGATGTGCTCTGGAACTTTTCCTCATCAAATATTCTGTAAGAAATAGCTTCATGTTGGGGAACCCTACATTCCTTTAGTGGATATTCACAATTAGGATTTCCACATAAAATATACTCATCTACATTTGAATTTCAGATAAATAACAAATAAATTTTTAGAATGAGAATGTCCAAAATATTTTAGTGGGCATACTATGGACACATATGTATTAATTGTTTATCTGAGATTCAAATTCAACGGAAGATTCTGTATTTTATTTGCTAAATCAGGCAATCCTATTCATAGTGCAATTAAGATTTAAAAAAACATTGTATGAAAGAGTGTTTAGTTTGGTTTAATCCAATTATTCACAAAATTTATTTGACCACAGAACACTTTGACAGTAACATCTATTGTATATTGATGGACATAAATCTGGGAAAGCTATTTAGTCTCATATTTCAATTTTACAAGTAAGGACACAAAGAAGCTAATATACTGAATTTTTCCTGACAGGAGAGACCAGTTGTAAGTCATCTAATCTGGTTAACTACTGTCTGACTTTCAGGAAAATTAAGTCAAGTTTTTTCAATTTTATTTTTAGTGATCTGAGAGCTGTAAAATAATGTTATGGTTATCATAATTCATGATTTGTACATATTTTCATTTAGAAGTCAGTGACTTTTTGCATGTGTTATTTTATTTACTCTTTATATAATGATCCACTTTTTTTTGTACTGGAAATGTATCAGTTATAAACACTATGGAATTAGTAAATTTCAAATGTGTTGCATCAAATTCTATTCAAAAGAGATTGAATATATTATAAATGCATATATTCATGAAACACCTAAAACCCCATATACATTTGTTGTGGAATCATGGACAAAACCACATTAGAAATTCATAACCCCTAATTTGACAGTGAAGTCAAGAAAGAAACAAACCATCAAATACAAAAATAAAACTCTTTTTATTTCCACAGACCTTTTAAAACAAAAAATAAGAGAGTTTGGAATGTGATTGAAAGACTGAAAAAGGTAAGATTTAAGAAAAACCCATATTTTTATTTATTTTAACCAAAGCATTATAAAATGTTTTGTTCAAATTATATATAAATTTGATGTAATTTTTACTTTCTGAGTGAACTGCCATACTATTTGAGAAATAATGTATTTTGTTTTAGAGCTAAAATAACTGGTTAGAAAATGATTTCAATCTCCCTTAGTCATAGTGTGTGTGCGCGCGTGTCTGTGTGCGCGCGCGCACGAGTACCTGTCCGTCTTCTTGAGTTGCTGCTTAAGAATCTCCAAGCTAAATCATTTCTTACAATAATTTTGGTAGAGTTTAATGACTTGTCCATGCAAAGGTTATATAATATTAAAACACGATTTAAAGTCAGGAGTATGTCAGAATAACCAATTTTTAAATATTAGTTTCAATGTGTGAGTGTTCATGTAACTTAAGAAAATCACCCCTGGGTATTTTATGCAGCATGATACATTTTTAAAGTTCATGTTTTCCCTAGAAAATGTTTTAAGCTCTATAGTGAAGATTAAATTCTTGATTTCTCTTCCATGTGATAAACCCCAGCTTGTCTAGAAGTTTAAAGCCAATGGCATGCCTAAAATAATAGGTGCATGACCCTTGAAATAAGCGATTTTCTAGTCTCTCTATTTACCGTAATTGCTTTGAATGCCTAGAGTTATTTAATCATGGTAACCTGTTTATATATTTTCCTTTCTTATATTTACTCTTCTATGAGCTTTAGGGCTATGGATAATTCTCTGTAGAAATGATCAAGGTAATGTATTTATTGTATTTCCCTAAAACATGTAAATGTATAGTTAAGTTGGATACTTAATTTATCATGTTTGGGGAAATAATTGCATATAAACCTTAAAATTGCAACAGGTCTTAGGATAGCAATTGATATTTAAATTGATTATTTAAATATTTATTTGTACTAATTTTATATTCTTTCTATTAGTTATGTACTGTTGATTTATAAAACTATTTCCTATTTTCTAAAAATCTTTGTTTCCTATATTTTAAGAAATTTTATTTCTGTCCATTAACAAATCTTTATTTTTGAAATATTGTTTTTAAGTAATTGGAATTTGTGTGGCTAAATTATGTTACTAATTTTGAAGTTTACCATAACTGAAAGAAACAGTGATTTGTCTGTTATGAATGAAAATAGAGTAACTGAATCTAATTGAATCAAATTGCTCTTTGAACTAATTCACTTAAATATATTTTTGATCTAATATCATCTAAATATAAAGCTCACATGTTACTACTTTAATATTATATTATCTATTCATTATTTAAAATTGCCAAAGTTGAGGTTTTGAATGCTGAAATATTTTTCAAAATGAAGTATTTATAATATTATGGGATTCAATTATTTAGAGGAAATTATTGAATGTTTTTATCAGTGACAGAATGTAAAACAATTACTACAGTCCTGCATTGGATATAACTTAGTCATCAACAAAAACTTTAAAAATCAACATTGATATATGACATATATATTATAAAAAGAGGTAAAGATATACATCTCCCTATAATAAAGTTGTGTTAAGTAAGTAATAATGTATTATTTATAGTGATAACTAGAATATATAAATTTATAAAATTATTTATTTTCCTTAAGTCCAAACACATTTATCATAAACAGATAACTGGATAATCTTCAAAATAAATTAAATCAACTGGTAATTAATTTCAATAATTATACAACTAAACAAGTCATGGTCGAGAATCCCAATAACACTCTTATTTTTAAAATATTATTATTATACTTATTTTATTTTGGAAATTTTATTTATTTTTATTTTTTTATTATCATTCAGTTACAGTTGTCCCACCTTTTCCTGTTGTTCTCCCCTTTCCCAACCCCCCACCACTTCCATGATCAATCCCCACCCCATTGTCCATGACCATGAGTCCTCTATTCATGTTCCTTGACTTGCCCCGTCTCCTTCTTTTCCCCATTATCCCCCTCCCCCCTCCTGTCTCCCCTCTGGTCACTGTCAGGTTGTTCTTTATTTCCATGTTTTGGGTTCTATGTTGCCCATTGTTTGTTTCGTTGAGTAGATTCCACTAACAGGTGAGATCATATTGTGTTTGTCTTTTACCCCCTGGATTATTTTGCTTAATATAATATGCTCCAGTTCCATCCATGCTGTCGCAAAATAATAGTTACATTAAATTCCAAATTTCAATTTAGTTATGTGAGTTCTAATAAAAGTGAAAATTAAATTATATATAATTACAATGTATATTTATAGCTGAAATTATAATTTATCTGAGAACAAAGCCCCTTGTTCATACTAAAACAAACTTGTGTCAGTCAATTCATTTCTTCTTATACAAACTTCCACATTACCCATATGTTTCATAACATATATCCAGTTGTAAAAAAAAATAGTTTAGTAGGTTTTATACACCTTTCTTCATCAAATTATGAACAGATGTGTTCTTCTAAAAATTATTAATATGAAGACATTTAAAACATAAAATTTATTGCCCAAACAATTGCAAGTTTAAAGAGTGGCACTTTTCAGACCTTGTGTCATGTGTTAAATTATAATTAGGATTGTATATTTCTACTGTGCAGAAGAGTCCCAATGTTCAAATCTAAGATAATTACAGAACAAACTAACATCTGTATCTATGTCAGAATAGTGTGGCTTATTTCTTATGATTAACTAGAGCAAAATTTAACATTATCATGAAGGTTTTAATCCAATTTATTTAGATTAGGCTAATTACATGCATTATGATTAATATTTTTCATACTTTTTTCTTCACTAGCTAGCGTTCTTTCAATTTTTTAAAAAAAGTTACCATTTTGTACACTTTTTAAAAGATTTTATTTATTTAGTTTTGGACAGAAGGGAAGGGAGGGAGAAAGGGAGGGAGAGAAACATAAATGTGTGGTTGCTTCTCGCACTCCCCCTAATGGGGACCTGGCCCATATGCCAGGCATATGCCCTGACTGGGAATCCAACTGGCAACCCTTTGGTTTGCAGGCCATCGCTCAATCTACTGAGCCATTCCAGCCAGGGCTGCATTTTAAAACTTTATCTCTTACAAATTTGGAAAAGAATTTACTCAGTGTAAGTTTTAATAAGAGGAGTAAAAATATAGTTTTGCAATACATTTAATTCCCTTATATATTCCATCACTTTTATGAGGGCTAAGAATTCTTTTTGTTTACCACTGTATCACTTGTATTTATCTTAAAACTTGTAAATAATGTGCTCGGTTTATCTGAAAAAAATGACTAAATGAAATTTATATATTTATACCAAAAAAAAATATATATATATAACTATAATCTAGTGTATACATTGAAGTATGCATGTGGCCAATTGTTAATAATTGAAATATATTTTGAATATATATGCATGATCATGTATATGCCTATATTAGTTTCCTGTTAAAGTTGTAACAAATTAGCATAATTCAGTGGTTTAAACACAGCACATTTATTCTTACATTTCTGGAGGCTGAATGTCCAAATTCACCAGCTGAGTGAAGTCCCCATGACAACAGACTTGATTCATTTTGGAGGCACTGGAGAATACATCTCCTTGGTTTTGCTAGTTATAGAGGCTCTGAGTTTTCCTGGCCCATGCTATCTTCCTTCTTCAAATCCAGTAACTTATTTCCTTTTCTAATCCCTCTGTTCCACTGTTCTGTCTTTCTCTCTTTGTGTTTATCTGCTTCTGATCACATCAACTTCTCTTCAATGAGCCCTCTGTTAATTCTTCAAAAAGTTGTTCAGCCACACTTTTGGCTTTCTTTCCAGAGAATACTTGCCTGACAGGGAATCTCCTAATTTTAGCATCTTTTGTAATCAGGATAGGATGAGAATTTCCAAAATTATCCATTTTGCTGAATCTATAGATATGAGCCTTTCTTCTTGCATTTTACTATGAGCAGTGACAAGAAACCAGGCTGGACCTTCACCACTTTGTTTAGGAATCTCCTCATTTAACTTCCCACATAACTGTAGATACAGTTTTGCCCATCTTTCTCCCACTATAAATAAGAATCTCTTCCTCCAGTTTCTAGTAACATGTTTCTCATTTGCTCCTGTGCCCTCCTCAGTGTTGTCTTTAACATCAGTATTCTTGTTCCTATCTCTTTATGATGACTTAGGAATTACCTAAAATAATATAGGTTTTCTCCACTCTGATTCACACTTCTTCTGAGCCTTTATTGGAAGAGTCTGTAACATCTGTAATTCAGCCGAAAGTCTGCTCAAAACAACCTAGGCTGTTTTGATCATGTTTTAAAAAATTCCTCCAGCATTTACCCATTACCCAATTTCAAAGTCACTTCTGCATATTTGGGTATTTGTTATAGTAGCTCACCACTTCCAGATAGGAAAATTTGTATCCATGTCTTATTGCTGCTGAAACAATTACCACAAATTTTGTAGATTAGAAAACCCCAAAATTTATTAATACTTCTTAAGGCTAGTCATCTAAAATCAGTAAGTTGGCAGCGCTGTGTTCTGTCTGGGGGATCATGGGAAAATTGCTTTCCTTGGCTTTTCTAGCTTCGAGAAGCCTCTGGCATTCCTTGCCTTGGCCTCTAGAATCTGGAAAAGGAACCAATATCACAGAGGGTAAAAATGGATAGAATTAAGCACTATAACTTTGGTGCATGCTTTTAGTTGCTGAAATTTTACGAAAATGAAAATAAGCACTAACTAGTGGTAACACTGTCTTCTCAGTGGCATATCTTTGGAAGTAATCAATTTTTGGCATCTATTACAAAAGTTTTATGTATGTTATAGTATAGCTGCTTTTTCATATAGGTTTGTAGTAGTCAGTTTTTTGATAGTAACAAACAGCCCCACAGACATAGTGACTTCGTAACTATAAAATTTATTTTTTGCTTATGTTACATGTCAGCTATTACCATGTAAAGCTCTGCTTCATTCCTGTAAGCTCTACTTGGCTCTGTTCCACATGTCTTGTCATTCTGAGATCTATCCTGAAGGATTACCCCTATGTGAAATGTATGTATTCACATAGCCACAAGTGAGAACAAGAGAGTTAGACAAAAATCAATTGTCTATCCAAATTCTGTTTAAAATTAGTGCACAAAATTGGTTGATAGTTTTAGCCCTTACATGTAGGTCTTTGGTTCATTTACAGTTAATTTTTGCATGTGGGGTAAGGTAAGGTTCCGTCTTCATCATTTTGCGTGGGGATATTCAGTTTTCCCAGCACCATTTGTTGATATTAGGAGTTTTAAGTACAGGGAGGAAATAATCTAATTTGCCTTTTTAAAAAGCTAAATTTATATATTCTGAGTTTGAATTGGAGGGGTAGAGCAAAAAGAAAAAAAAAGGAGCAGAAAACTCATGGACATGAATAAGAGTGTGGTGATTGCTGGGGGAGGATGATTGGGGAGAGGTGGAGGAGGGTAAAGGGGGGTAAATGGTGATGGAAGGAGACTTTACTTGGGTGGTGAACACACAATACAGTGTACAGATGATGTGTTGTGGAATTCGGCACCTGAAACTTGTATGATTTTGTCACCCCAATAAATTCAATGAAAAGGGAAAAAAAGCAAGTAAATGAGAGCGGTAGCAGTGTAAGCAGTTAGGAACCTCTTGCAGTAATCACACCTTTGGCTGATGGTTGCAGACTGGAATAGGATCACTGAAACAAAGATGGAGAAAATAGATTTGGGATATATTTGGAAGTTAAAATTAACATGATTTCATGAGGATGTTTCTCTAGATGACAAAGAGAAAAGTATAAAATAAAACACGTTTCTAATAATAGAAAGTATATGTATAATAGAATAGATGGTAAGAAGGGATAAAAAATTAAGAATTTTAGGATTGCACATAGATAAAAAAATCTCAGGTTAGGTATCTGAAATATGTAGTGCCTATGAGACATCTAAGTAGAGATGTCAATAGTCCACTGAATATATAAACTGAAGATAAGCTAAACATAGACATGTGATGTCATCAGAGTATAGGTAGCATTTAAATTCTTGGAAGAAACCAAGATTTCCCAGTGTTTAGATTTATTCAAAACACTTCCACTAAAAGCCTACTATTGATTAGCCAGGTTTTCCCAGAGAAAAAGACCTGATATAATATTTATTTAGATAGAAATATATGAATATAGATGTATATTTTTTGTTACTAGCTATTTGGATATTTGTTATCCCCATTATGTTGACACGTGAAGCTGACTATCACAACTGTGTGCAAGATACAATGCTGTGTAACTCAAAGAATGCAAGAGATAATCTCTGCCATTATGAAATTGTTAATTTGGCATGCTAGAGAAATAAAAAAATTAATATAAATTTAGAGTAATATGCAAAGAAAGTAGTATTCAAGGAATGCAACAGGAACTCAGAAAAATGACTCACAGTTTGGCCTTCGTGGAGTGGGCTATAAAAACCTTTCTTGAGAAGTTGTGTTAGGTAGTGAACAAGTGAACAACTGCCAGTATTTCTATTCCTTAATAGAAAGGGGATGAGGGGAAGGAAGTAAAGCCATGTGGTGAAGTAAAGACCTTGGCTTAATCACAGAGCATGGAGATAAGATATATATCTCTAAATCTGGAGATCAAGAGAAAATCCAACATACTTTGATCTGAAGTTAGCAATAATAATAATGGTAATGATAATTCCACCAATATTCATATTATATCTTTATTTTATTTAATTATTCATTTTTATGGGGCAGAAGTAAAAGGTGCAATTCAATTTTATCATATTAACTAATATAAGATTGAACAATAAATTAGATTTAACAGTACATTATATTGAATTTAATAACGCTATAATCTTGGCAAAACAAAATGATGTATTTTCATCATATCTTAATATAAATCTATTGATGATAGATGTAAATTACTTTTGTATTCACTTATCAAGTAAGAATCAAATAGTAATTTCGTATTTATTCCTGTGTCAAGAAAAAAAAAGCTTCCTCTTTAACTAAGCATTTTCCTAGTGATGTCCAGATGGTTTCTTTATACAAAAACACAATGAAATGGATTATGAGTTAACCATGATATATAATCCCAGAAGCCTCATTTCATTTGCCTAATGCCATCATATTAGCCTGATCTATTTTTGCAAAGAACCGTGAGAGAAGAATCTTGTGTATTCGTAGGACATAACAATGCTTATCAGAGAGAGACAGTTCACCCATTTGTGTTGTGGTGATTTACAGAAATAATTTAAAGGAAAATAAAAAGCCTCTGCTGGATTAAGAAGAAATATGGTTGTCAACAAAGTTTAGTAAAGACACAATTCATACACTTATGCCAACAAAATAAGATCAAAAGCATTAGAGAAAAATTGATGAAAATTGTGACAAAATAAAATGGGAATTTCAAAGAAATGAGTGAAATATTAAAAAGTTTAAATAAAATGACCTGCCTTTCTTTGATGTGAAGTGAAAAAACAGCAATGGCTTGACTTGGGCAGACAGGCATTTGTGTTGAACATTCCACATGGTGAACTCCAATAAATCCCTGGATAATCCTTGTAGAATCTCCTCCCTGTGAGCACTGTGGAAACTGAAATTTGATTCTAGCCAATAGAGGGTGGCACATGGGGTGGAATGGTCACTTCATTATTAGTTTTATTACACACTGTAATTAGAAGACTTTGTCTTAGAAGATGAGAGAGAGAGAGATTGTCCTGCCAGCCTTGGAGAAGTAGGCTGCAGTGTTTTGAGAGGTTCTGTGAGACTGACACAGCAAGGCTCTGTGGGTGGCTTTAGGACCTGAGGGTAGCTTCCTGCAAAAGCCAAGAAAAAGGTAGGCCCTCAGCCATACAACAAGGAATGCATTTTGACAGCAAACTGAGTTTAGAGACATATTCTTCCCACTCAACCTCCAAATGAACACGTAGCTTGGCTGACCCCTTAATTTCTACCTTGTGAGACCCTGGGTGTCAGAACTAGCAAAGCCAGGCTAGGACTTCTAACCCATGAAAATGAGATAATTATATGTTGCTAAATTGTTAAGTTTGTGGTGATTTGTTACACAGCAATAGAAAAATAATACAACATTTATGTAGGTGGCTAGTACATGAGGACAGTGAGTCATTTGTCCTTATAGCCTATTTTCCTCTGCTGGCATTTACTGTTCAAAGTAGAAAGTTCAAGGTGATTTTCTTCTTTGTATTTAGAAGATGGCAGCCTCAGTGAAGCTTATCCTGGTAAGTGAAACTTAAGTATAGAAATAGGATGTTAAACATATTTGAAGTATATATGCAGCTTCAAATTGTACTTGTTTCACTTTTAGTGTAGTATAGCATGTTTAACTGCCTGATGCCAATTAGCTATAATGGGAATTGTGGAGCTAAGCTCAGCGCACGACATGAAAATGGACTCGTTGTGGTTCTTACTGACTTTCCGCTTTATGCTGAAGGACATGTAAACTCTTAGAAGCTTCTCTCTTTTCCTAAGAAATATTGGTTATCCTTATTTGAAATTTATATTTAAAACTCAAACTAATGTTTACTGGATTTAATTAATAAAAACAGTTTTCACATCTCTTCAACAAGGAAAACCTCAAGTTAGCTCAAACTCTGATGTCTGCATTTAATTAACCTAAAATATGCAAAACTTTCTAAACAGAGTCCTTTAGTTTCTTCAGTGTTATTAGTATGCACACAGCCAATTTTTATTTTAAAATAATTCTGAATATAAATGTCTCAAATATGTATAGCAAGGTATTGATATAGAATTGCAGATAACATAAATGATAGTGTACAAAACTGTATCACAGTTGCTAATTGTTTGTAACCATTGAATTCAGGTTGGAATCTCAAATGTGACTCTATTCTAATACATTATTTTGAGTAATAAAATAAGACTTTGGTATTAAACCAAAAATCTAGAACAATTCATTTAGAAAAATTTAAAGAAACTGACACTTCATTCAACAAAATTTTACATAGCAATGGCATTGGATAAGCACGACAAATTAGATAATCCTATGACAAACTCCTAGTATTTGTTAGAAAATATTTCTAATAAAATGTAGTCATTTATTTTAAAATAATTCACCATGTTGCTCAATGACCATAACACAGAAGAAATTAACATTGAAGACACCATTCTCTTTAACCCCTCTGATTTAAGATTACTTTATTGGCAGAATATGGGGATTTGGCATTTTGGTTAAGTGAAATAGAGATAATTAAATCTCTTTGCAAAGACAATTTTCTGAAAGTAACTCATGGGTTGTGACTCTGAAATTCTTTCCTGGGAATGTAATAAAAACATGTGTTCTATGTTATGTACGTAGTACAATAGCACATGCCTCTCTTTCCTGGAATACTGCAACCACTCTTTACTATGGCAACAATGTGGTCACCCAGCCTTGAATATGAACTCATTTTCTCAGAGTGCAATAGGGTCTGGCTAGGATCCCTTTAGGAGTATAACCAAGTGAGTGCAAGAACAATTGTCACTTGTTCCACCCTAGAAGTTAGTAGTTGTTTAATGACGAAATCCGAGTTCAGGGATCAGTTGTTGTGCAACTGCCTGAGGCATACTTAGGGTCATATAATTTCTTAGTAATTATATTAGATGTGATTGATTACTTCACTGAAACTTTATGTATCGGTTCCTATTGAAAATGTGAGTACAGCTTATTTGATGACATCTTGTATCTGGAGCACTTTAAGTAACCATCTGTATTTAAAGACCTCCAGGGTCACTTATTCCACCTTAGATTCTCACACCTATACCCTGTGGTGTTTCCTCTATCCTTATCTATTTCTTCATCTAGTCCAAATCATTTCACACTGAACTTCAGAGTCACTATTCTGCTACAGTTAAATTCTTGTATGTCTTTGACTTCATATTATTCTCCCATCTCCTATAGGTCATAAGTAAAACCTGGAATTCCCTTATTATACTGCTGTTAGGTTTTAATATTTACTTTATTAATATTATCCTGGATGTACACATGAGGTTTTTATATTAGGCAGATGAATTATTAACGCTTACATGATAATTGTGCTATCCCCCATTTGCCTTAGTTCTTATTCTTGGGGCAATATGCTGAGAACCATATGTTATTCCACACAAATCAGGGTCTATGCTGTGGATGAGCAACAGAGAAATACGAACATCATCTGCTTATAAACATGCCTTCCACCCTCTGCCAAAAGAAGAGAGAAAAACCTTTGCTCCAAAGGAATATTCTCGAGCTCTTACTCTAATATAAATGTAAATAAATTTCTCCAGGGGAAATATAAGTTCTGTGTACCAGTCCAACCCTCTTGAAATGTAAAATATATTTCTGAAAGGTAAATCTCCATAGAGTTCTCTTTCTGTTTAAGCAGTCATAAATTATATCCCATGACTTATTCTTTTAGTTTTGGTCCCAAGTTTTAGTAAATATTTTTCAGAAAGCCCTAACAATCTAAAAACACACATATAATCAACAGATTTTAGCTGCTTTATTTAAAGGCTTTTGACATGGAAATTATTTATTAGATCACAGTTCTCTGACTTTTTACTATAATTTCTAGATCATCACTCAACCATCTAAAGATAAACAATTTCTTTTGTTGAGGTTCATTTTAAGCATCTCTTTATTGCTTTTTCACCTCATTAACAATATTTACTTTCATTCTCTCTCAAAATTTGACACTTTATATGTAACAAAACTCCCCACCCAACTATCAGAATAATATAAATTATTTCCATATGTTTAGGTAGGACTTGTATAACAACTTAGAGTTTTATAATGATTTATATAAATATAATCTTTCCCTGCAGTCCACTTAAGCTCAATTCACTCATGTGTTGACACTTGAAAACCTTGTTATCATCTATAATTTTATGATCTCTAAAACATTAATTCTGTTGCCTCAAATACTTATCTCTTTTATTTTTTTTCACTTCATTAATCCCATTGGACATGATGTTTTACCTCATTGAGAGTTTTATAACTTTGTTACTCTGTGTCAAACTGATCCTGTGCTCCTTGTCTTGGTTATCTTTTCTATGAGACTCATGTCAAGATAGAGATGGCCAGCCAGCTCTCTAGGCAATGCAGTTCTCTCACTTGTTCCTTCAGTATCACACATCTGTTTCCAAAAATTCAACCATAGTTCAATGGCACAATCTTATTTTTCTCTTAAATTGTTCAAGCCTTAAGCAGAATATTAATTGAGAGAACTGCTCATATCAATGTCATTATAAAATTATGATCTACAATCTTTATTCACAACTGAATTCCATAAATGCCTCCAGTTTCAGTTCTAATTTACTCTACCAAAGATTTATTTCAAATTAATAATCTTTCCCCCAAGTTTCCTACCTTAATATCTATACCATCACATGCTGCCAATACTCTCTTCATAAATTATGAAAAGAATGCAGTATGAATGTTGTGTTTCTGTCTTATCCTGGAAAGGGCTGGTTTTTTCCCTCTTCTTCGGGTACACTGCTAGACCAAATTTCTGAGCTTCCTGCTAGTTAAATGTGACCTTATCAATTAATCTCTGACCAATAGATTATGGGCAGAAGAGATGTGCCCAGGTACAGCTCCTAAAACATTTCCCTCATGATTCCCATTTCTCTATTTCTTTATTTTCAATCTGGATATAGAGAATTTATGAAAGGACACCACATTTTTAGAAGATAGCAGAGGAACAAATGGAAGTGGGCCTGAGTCTCTGAAATATGATTTTTGTCATATAATACTGCATAATAATATATTCATCCCCGAAGTAGTTTAAAGCAGGAATGATTTCTTATAGATCACATTTCTCTGGGTTGACTTGGCAGTCATTTTGCTTTATGTGAAGTTAACTGAGGACTGTGATGGTGGAATACCCCAAAATATCCTCCTTCATTGGCTGGTAGCTGGTACTGGCTGCCAGCTAGGATCTCAGGTGGGCCTGCCAACTCCAAGCCCCGCCCCCCGCCAGCGGATTGCTTCCACCGCAGCCTTTGCGTATGGGCGCTTAGTCTTCCTCGCAGCATCAGGTTGGGTTCCAAAAAGGAGCATTTCAAATGGCAAAGTCAGAAACTCAGAACTCTCAAGGCATTGTCTTGTAATTTAAATATTGTTATTTCTGCTTTTTTAGTCCAAATAAATCACTGGGGAAGGCCAGATTCAGGAGGAGGCATAATCGACTCCACCTTTCAATGAAAAAAGGGCAAAGAATTTCTAATCACCTTTAACTGAATGTAATCCATTTTCAGGTTATAAATTCTTTATGTTCATCCCTTACATGAAATGCCTTCAATTATTCCCCCACCCCTAATAGCCTCTTTTGATGTAGTATGAGGTTTAGTCTCATAATATAGGTCCTTGTCATTTAAATGTGATGAGATGTGGATGAGGTTCTCTTGCAATTATCACTTTTGCAGCAACTTAAGAACTAAAGCAATATTTTTATCCCATATACCAAATGTACTAGCAGGCAACACTTATTGTAATTAATATAGAATTTGGAGCTTTATACCTCCATTTTTGCTGGCAGGTATGCAACAGATTATCTCATTATCTGCTTATTGATACTAATCAATGTGAGAAGGAACAATTAATGCACAGAATGTTGATGGAAAGTGATATACATGTGATTGTGTGTGTATGTCCCTGATATGGAGTCCTTTGATGAAATTCTAAATATAGTCACCCACCAGGAAAGATATCACCCATAGGGTAAATTCTGAGTAAAGAACAGAAGAAAGTAAGATAGCAAGCCATGAAGTAATTTGTCAGTGACAGAAGTAGGGTAACTTTTAAAGCTCTTACAATAACTTCAGTGGAGAAAATTGGTGGTTTGGATCAGAGGAAAACATTGGAAGGGATAAGAAGGATAAAACTCTGGATAATTTTGTATATAGTACAAACAGAATTTTTTGATGAATGGCTGGTGCAAACCAGAGAAAGAAATCAACTAAGACTTACTCCTATAATTTTTCTATGAGAGGAATTAGAGGAATAGGGTTGCCATTACCTGATCTGGGAGAATATTTGTAAGATAAAAAGGTTTGGGGGGGGGGGAAAGTCCAAAATATAAGTTTTAGATAGGTTAAGTTTACCATTACAATCAGAATTCCAATGGAAATTGTCAACAAGAGTAAGCATTTGGACTTTTGAGCCTAGAGTTCCAGTTCAAATGTGAGTGATCACTCAAATGAGCCCAGGGACAAGATATGACCAATGACTGTTACAATGTGAAAGTCACTTGCTTTCTTGACAGAACTATTTTACTGGAATGGTGAGGATAAAAGTCTGGCTTGGGTTTATGCAGTAAGAATGTGAGGAAAGCAATTGGAGACACTGTATTTGACAACCTATCTCTATAGTATTGAGGAGTCTTGCAGTTCCCAATGATGCCCTGAAGCAGACAGGTGCATTTTTAATAGCAGGCCATCACTAAGAAATTTTTTCCATTGTCTTGTTCATCATAGGACATTTAGATTTGAAAATCCAAAGGTCTTATCCACATGTGGGGAAACTACACAAGTTCAAAAAAGAGTTAGAATTATATCCTAATATAGAAACTGTTATACATGACAAAATATTCAATCAAAATTCTAGTTCAGAGCAATTCGGATATTTTCAGAACAGTTATCTGAAAATAAAGCAGCCTGATTAAAGGTCAAAGGCTAAATCCATTCCAGGACTTTTCTTTTTAAAACTCTCACCAGCCAGGAATAGTTCACAAATCAGGAAGTAGAAAAAAATTTTTGAATTAAAATATTAAGAAAGGAAAAGTTGATTTCCGTTCATTTCCTTTGACAGAAATAGAATTATATTTCAACTAATGAGACCATTGTGGAAGTGGACACACTGGGTACTGGCTATGTGCTACTGAAGGCAGAGTTGATGATTCAACATTATTGGAGAATTTGAGCTTAAATTCAGGAGCTATTCATACTGAGGCCTGTGCATTTGGTAAATTCACACTCTACTTTTCAGTATTTATTTTGCATATTTTATTGATTATGCTATTACAATTGTCTCATGTCTTCTCCCCTTTATCCCCTCCGCTCTGTGCCTTATCCCATCATCCACACATCAACATTTTCCCGCCACCACTTTCCCCAGCCCCACCCACTCCCACCCTCAATCCTTTCCCCATTTGGCTTTGTCAATGGGTCCTTTATACATGTTCCTTGATGACATGTTCCCTCCTTTTCCCCTGTTATCCCTCTCCTTCCTCCCCTTTGGTTACTGTCAGTTTGTTTTTTATTTCAATGTTGCTGGTTATATTTTGCTTGATTGTTTATTTTGTTGATTAGGTTCCACTTATAGGTGAGATCATATGGCATCTGTCTTTCTTAAGAAGGAATTAAGGATTATCAGGCAGGGCTGACCTTACACAACCTTTTGAAATACATGAGGTATGTACCAGGAGCCTGAAAACATTTTGTCTTCCTCTAGCTTCTCAAAGTTTCCAATGGGAAAGTTCGAAAAGTTATCCTCTTACTATAATGTTATGTTCCTTAAAATGTTCTTTGGTTACTTTTCCTCCTTTTCATGCTTACTCTTGCTTATCAAAATTGTACTGTGGCTCATTTCAATAAATTGTTAGAAACTTAGTGGCAATTATTTTTTTCATGAGTGTTATTTTAGGATAAATAAGTGTTTTAAGTTTGGTCAGTTTTTTGCAAAGGTTATTTTTATGAAAAAAATAGCTTTATTTTATCCTAAGGCAAAAATCTATACCTGTCCATATTTTATTAAATAGAAAAATATGCCAACAAGAAAATTGATAAACTTATACTAAATATTTAATGTCTTCAATGTGTTTGAATCAAAGCAGTGCAAGTACAAGGACAGTTTTCTAATATATTTTTCTTGTAATTACTATAGATTTCAGTTTTATCATAATACTGAGCAATTTTAGGCTTGTTTATCTATCTATCTATCTATCTATATATATATATATATATATGGCAATTGGAAACAGGTATTCGATGATACTCAACCTAATAATTCTATGGGAATTTGAATGTTCAAGGAGTGCACTAGTTTTACCTAAATGAATTACAAATCAGTTTTTTAGACTGATAGAAATTTAGGCAATAAAAAATAATTTCAGCCTGTGGGAGAGAAGAGACATTGGTTAGAAATTGTCTTAGAAATTGGTTAGCTATTTTCCCAAATTATATATATATTCGTTTTATAAATATATCTGTAACGCACTACTAAATTTACTCACTTCTGTTCTGCACATGTATTTAATTCAATAAATGTTGAACTCAATACATTTTTATTAGACAATTAAATATTTATTTTATCATTACTATATTTGGTGAGATTCCCTTGTAAACCGAACAACTTTCCCCATCAAAATATAATGGAAATAAAAATATTTTCAAGTAAAAGGTAGAAAACATACAATGTAATCAATGTTGTAACAGGGGTATACATAAATATTGGGTACCCAGTTTAGATTAGGAATAAGGAGTCATGGAGTCATACATGAAAATAAGGCTTCCTGTATAAAAAGTGACTTGGTTGAGATCTTAGGACAAGAAGTTAGTAGTCTAGCTAAGTACATGTTCAAAGTCTTTAGTTGAGATAGAGCATAGCTTATTAAGAGACTCGAAGGTAATTGAATATAGATACAACCTATTATGTATAACAAACCTGATAATAAGAGTTAAGGTGGAAAGAATAAGCAGAAAGATGCTTAAAGTTATTCTCGTTAAGCTAGGTAAAGAGGTTGTCTTTATCTTAAAAGCAAAATATACAGCAGAAATATTTTAAGGAGAAGAATGTCACACTGAGTTTAACTATTCTGGAGGGCTAGTTGGAGACACTTCTATGAGAATACTCAATTGACAATGCATAGTTTGTCTAGCTTGCATTGAATGGCCCTACATACTGGCTTAAATAACACCAAATGTAAGTCATTTGAGCTACATATGGAGATATATATCTACTCATCTATATGTCTATATATTTATCCACCATGATCGAGTGTTAAAATAGTACCATTAATACTTAATGCCGGACATCTTGGATATAAGAAAGTCCAAGTAGGAGTTAAAGATTGCTTAATACAGTAATTTCAGGTCTATTATCTCTGAGGATTCATAAAGTAAAACTGAGGAAGTTGTATCATTTTATTTACTCTTGCAAAGAGAGGAAAGGGAGAGAAAGCGGGATTGAACAAAAGAAGTAACCACATGGATTACCCTTATTTTTAAGAGTAGATCTGTACCTTTTTAATAAAAGGAAACTACCGAGCTTGAAAAAATAATCTCTATTCTTTATTCTATTCTGTGTTGAGAAGTAGATGGACCCTCAGTAAAACATAGTTTTAAGCCTGTGTCTAACCTGTCATGCATTTAGAGTGGGGAAGACTGGCAGGACAAAAAGCATAAGAGGAGGAAATGGGAACTCTTTCAGCCCCCAGTTATATTTCAGAATATAGTTGAGAAGCAGCTGGTGTGAGACCATTCTTTTCAGTGAATTACAAAGAGTCACAAACTGGGATCAATCTCCAGATAAGCAACCCCTGAAATGACCGTTAGATGTCTTCTACATTACTACCTCATCACATGTTAGAAAGATTCATATTTTAAGATGTATTTATTTATTTTAACCCTCTCTTGTGTCTCACATATGAGGAATGGTATATAACAGAATGTCCTACTGCAAAATGATAAAATATGAACTAAAATGAATGAGGATTAGATTATAATATGAATTTTAAAATGATTATTTTTGCTATTTTATTTTACTTTATTTTTTATTAAGAATGATCCCCTAACTTAGAAATTTTGTCACAATTACTGGGGAAATAATGTCACAAACCGTTGTTACAGATGAGGCTCAAATTAGTTTCTCAAAATGAAAAAAAAAAGTATTTTTACATACTTCTCATTATTAATAAAGAAGTTTGTGTTAGTTCTCATGAAAAAACTTCTTCCTGTCATGCAGCTACAAAAACAATTCTTGTTTTTTAGTATCTCTTTCAAAAACAAATTTTAAAAGAACAAATTTTCTTCTAAATCCTTTTCCCTTTCAAGCAAATTTTCTTGAGTTATCGAAGGACAGCACTTTCTCAGGTCCTCTTTTCTTTCCCAATGGAGACTCCATCCTCACCATTTTTCCATAAGTACTTTTGACAGAGTGATAGGTAAAGACAAAAGCCCTCTTTGGTTTTGGATTTTTGACAGTTTCAAAAGGATCTTTATTTTTATTCAGTGTTTTCAAATGAATGTAATCAATTATAGTTGTCATGGAATAAAATAAAACCAGCTTCACATTTTATAGCACTTTTGAGAAAAAAGAAAGGAAAGGAAAGGAAAAAGATACATTGGTAATGTCATTAATAACTTAAATGAAAAATAACATCTTTTGTGAACACATAATATTTGCTAGGTGATAGGAAAAACCACAATTGATCCTATAGAATTTCCTCAAATAGTTGTTATTTAATAAATAAATACCCATAACTGTGGTCCTTGGTATTTACCCAAATGAATTGAAAACTTATGTTTACACAAAAACCTACATTTGATGGTTCTATGAGCTTTATTCATAATTGTCAAACATTTGGAACCAACCAGGGGGTCCTTTAATAGGGGAATGAATGAATAAACTGTGGTACATCCAGATGATGGTATATAATTGAGCATTAAATGAAAGGAGCTATCAAGCCATGAAAAGGCATGGCAAAAATTTAAATGTATACTACTAAGTGAAAAAAGTCAACCTGAAATGGCTACGTACTGTCTGGTTCCAATTCTATGACATCCTGGGAAAGAGAAAACTATGGAGACAGTTAAAATGTCAGTGGCTACCAGTGATTAGGGTGCAAATTATAAATCCATAGCCAGAGCATAGAATATTTTTAGGGCAGTAAAACTATTCTAATGATACTACAGTGATGGATATATGTCATTATATACTTGTGAATACCCACAGAATGTAGGACACCAAGTGAACACTAATGTAAACTGTGGGCTTTGGATGGTAGTTATGTGCTAATGTAGTTTCACTGATGTAACAGATGTACCACTGTAGTGGAGGGTGTTGATGGTGGGTGGGAGGAAGAGTATAAATGGAAACTCTCTGTGCATGCTACTCAATTTTTCTGTAAAGCTGCTCCAAAAATAATGTTTCTTAATTTAAACAAATAAATATAAGCTTAGAAGTTGAAAGTATTCAGTGCTTAAAGACAGTCTCAAGTGTAAAACATTAAAGTTATTTGTACTATGAGTGAGAGAATGACCAAGCAGAGGAAATGTGTCCTTTAGGATAGAGAGCAGACTTTCTATTCTGATTAACATATTTAGTAAGTTGCTTTTTTGTTTTACTAGCACTAACTTTATTATTTTATTGGAAATCTAAGTAAGTAATTTTACAACATACCGGCTCTGTGCTTGAACAGTTTTAGTTACAAGGAAATTGCTTCCTCTCAGCAAGAGTACTTTTCTAATCTTTTCATCAGATCTGAGAAAAAGTACCACTTTTTAAAAATATTTATCTGAAAGAGATGAAGACACATGACTTCTATATTTCTAAATCCTATAGTAGATTCTCTTCATTGGTCTTACACAGGTGATCACTTTCTCATTCTCGAAGCAATGTTTCCTCTGTGTTTTGATTGTTGTTTTTTGTGACAACACATTCCTCTACTTCACTCTCTGCTTCATCCCAGTGTCTTGGCTAGTTCCATCTCTTTTTCTTAACCATTGGAGTAATTCAAACTCTTTCATCTGCATCTTTTCTTCTCTATGTATATGTTGTTCTAACTTATAGGATCGGGTTTTCTGGCTTTATGTCGTCTACACATCTCTAGTAAGTTCGAGGCCCACATATGCAAATGGTTGCTTCACATTTTCACTTGGATGTCTACAGTTCAAGTGGACTTACTCCTTGCCTAATCTTTCACATCTTACTAAATGACATCATCAGTCATTCACCCAGATACTCAGGCAAAACCGAGGAGTCATCCCGGATTCCCTTCCTCACCTCATATTCCATACCCTATTCATCAGCAAGTTCAATCAGTGCTACTTATGAACAACTTTCAATGTATGTCGAATCAAACCAGTTACATTTGACATCTGCCATCCAATTTTAAATCACTAGCACCTCTGATATGCTTTAATACTCTTGCCTGTATAAAATCTATTATTCACAGAGAAACCAGAAGGTTCTACTAAACATGAAAATCAGGTCTTATCAAACCTCTTGCTGATTATCCTTTTTTTTTCTCATTTCATTTAGAGTAACTTCTAAACTATTTACCAAGGTCTATAATGTCCAGCCTGATCCTCCCTTAGTCAACTCCAACATTTTGTCTTCTGTCCACCTTCCCTCTTTTAACTGAGCTCCAGACATTCTGGTCTTTCGTCTGGTTCTGGCAAATGCCAAACTTCTTTCCATTTTACTGACTTTTCAGTAATGGACATATTTGCCTGTAATGATTTTTCTCTAACTTTTCCATTTCTAAATATTCCATTTCTAAAAGCTTTATTTTCTTCCTTAGTATAAATACTCAGCCTTAGAGTCATCCCAACTAGTGTGTTACCTCAACAACTTTTGAAATAGAATATTGAGCCTTGATTAATGTGATGGGGACTTTCATACAATTCCGGGTTTACCTCACATAATGCTATGAAAATACTGACACTATGGAAAGTAGAGACAGTTTCACTGCTATTTTTATTTTATCTAATGAACAGAGAGGAAAGTCTCAGATCTGAGAAAGAAGGGCTCACACATAATCTAGAGTCATAAGAGGGCTACTTTTTACAAATTTTAAATAGATGCAGTTTGGGTAAATACACTAAGCAGGAATGTCAAATGTACTTCAGACATTTAAACGTATTCCATTTTTTTATACAGTAAGTATTTGGTGACCTATCACTGCGTTCTTAATGGTGTTTCGCACATTAGCACAGCAAGTTATGAGAGATAGAGATACACGTACATAATCGCATGCCTACTAACCAACCCACGACACAGAAAGTTATTGGTGTTATATGACATTGACCACTAAGCCCCAAAATGATCGTGCTGGCAACAACACTAGTCCCAGGAATAAAATCTCCAGATACTGGTTCATTTTGTTCAAGGCATCACACACTGTGTTCAAATTGCTGTGAAGATCCTGCACCATATTTTCAATACTTTTGGTGTCTTTCAGAATTTCAATGCTCTGTGTGTAAGGATTAAAGTATACTGAGAAGGGGTGGGCAATTGACTTTGCAAAGACCCTCATTTTTTTCTTTGTCTTCTTCCCCAATTTTAATATCAATGCTGTGTGGCAGTAACAGTACCAGTAGTGTTAGACCTATCGGTTCCCATCTTCCTGGCTTTGGAAGGAAGAAACCTTACTCTTTGGACTGAATAATCCTGAATTTCTAGAATGATTGAAGATATGTAAACCTCATAACTGAAAATGTGGACTTCTTAACAAGCTTCATGAATGCAGACTCCTGCCATTCGTTGGAAACAACAACAAAAAGACTTATAAACATGATTTTCTAAAGCCTGCTGTAACGATATGAAGAGAAGGCCCAGTCAAGTTAATACTTTTGTAAATGTCCATTGTTTAAATGAAATATCTCCCTACTTCAATTCTTTTAAAATTCTGTATATTTTAAGAAATAATTCTCTTCTCTCCTATTTTCACAGTGTTGAGAGATACCATTTGTCAAAACTAAATCTGCTAAGGAGCCACAGGACAAAATGCTCTGTGTTGGGAGAGTGCATATTAACTCAAAATAACTTTTTCCCCTAAAATATAGTTTTACTACATTGTATTTCAGCTTCTCTGTTCAGAAATATACATTAATCTAAATGCACTGTATTAGCATGTCCATCAATTTTATATATATATATATATATTAGAATCTTTTTGAGATTTTATATATATATATATATGAATTCTCTTAGGAAAAGTTTGTCTTGCATTGCTTTATTGTTATGTTTATGATACTCAAAAAGTTTGTGTTGTATAATCACATCTCTAACTTTCTCCCCCATCTATCTATCTATATCTATCTATCTATCTATCTATCTATCTATCTATCTATCTATCTATATCTATTTTGTCCTTCCTCTCTGCCTCCAAATGCTGCTTTCTGAGTCAAGACAATTCATTCAGATTTCTAGTTTCACGACTCCTCCATTTTTGTTGATCTGTTCCCTACCACAATGCCCCAACTGGCACACTGGGCACACATGCTTCTGGGATCATTCTGCAGCCTCACATCCATCAAGCTTTCTGCTTCTCTCATTCTCACCCGCCTCAGTAGTCTTTGGGTGCTGACTTTAGGTCAAAACACTGTCCTCTAGCTTTGCGAGACTGTAAGCATTCCTAGATCACCGCTTATCTGTGTGGCCTTAGTGGATGCATTACCTAAATATTTTTGTCCTTTTATACCTCTTTTCCCATTTCTTTCATTAAACTTCTTTCATATAATTCAGAATTGTAAGCAATCTTGAACTTAACAAATATGTAAATATACTATTGTGTTTCACATGGAGATCTTACACTATACATTTTTTTTACCAGTTTGTGTACTTGTGATCTCCATCTCTCATTTATTTTATTACATACTTACTTTTCAGGTTCACTAAACAAATGCTGATTACATTTTTTATCATTAGTACATCCTAATAATTTAGTTACAATTTGAACTATACTAGGCTCATTTTCTTCAATGGCAGCATTTATATCCTCATATCAAAGAAATGTGAGGAGACAGATTTCATCTGGATTTTAGCAAGGTAGTTGCTGGAAGACAAAATAAACCAAGGCTTTAAGGCCCTAAGGAAGTAGACTCAGAACAATTGGCAGAGGCTAAAATGAGAGGGATTTTGCCTCGGTCAGGTGACTCAGCTGGTTGGAGTGTCATCCTGTGCACCAAAAGGTTACAGGTTCGATTACCGGTCTGGACATGGTTGTAGTTTTGAGCCCAGGTCAGGGTTTGTACAGGAAGCAACCAATCAATGTCTCTCTCTCTCTCTCCCTCTCAAAATGATAAAAATGTATCCTCGGGTGAGGATTAAAAAAATGAAAGGGATTTTAATTTAATAAATGGAAGAACATTTCTACTAGTCACAAATCTGAGACACTGTCTCACAGTTCTAACTTTGAACTTGCTGCTTGCTCTTCCTGCCTGAATAGCTGCTGCTGGCTTTGCTTGTACTTAATCTTTAAGATTTGTACTGGGGAGTCTTTCTTTCCAGGAAACTGTTACTTATCTCCTCCTCATCAACTTCGGTAGTACTTTTAGGTCTTCCTTGGCACTGCAAATTTACTTCTGTCAAATCACTTTTCACAGTATATTGTATTATCAGTTTATTTGACTTTAAACTCAATACCTTGTGATTGATTACATTTAACAAGTATATCATAGGACTTTTATCAGTTCATCTGGATAAAATAATTTGTTTTCCAAAGGTAGGTATTACATAAGAGGTTTAATAATGGGGAGACATAGGTGAAAGTAAGGAACCGGCAAAATTTGGACAGAACTTAAACATGCTGGGAAAGGGACCTGAACTTAACACTGTCTGTACATAAACATTTTAAAAAGAAAAAAATTAAACAGTGATCTGCAGCAGTACAGCTGCTTCAAAATTTTAACTTTAGTGCTTATAAATTCTGCTTGCAGTGTATGAGTGGGAACATTTACTCTAATGATAATTAATTGTGTAATATTTTAATTTTATATGCCCTTAAATGTTTATATGAGCATTGTGAAAAATTTTAATTTGTCTTATTGAAGAGATTGTGTAAGAAAATTTAGTGAATACTACCAAATAAATAAAATATTTTTGAAACAGTAAAAGAATAGGAAATTTAATTTCAAATATGTTATCTTGTTCTTTGATCTTCCTCTACCCAAACGTAGAAAAAGTTTAGGAAGGACAAGAAAAGAGCAATGAAAAGATAATGAAACTCAAGAGAGAAAATGTATTTATTAGGTTTAAAAGGTTAACATAAAAGGTCTAGCGCCATGGTCACATGTGCAAAGTAAGTTCGTTCCACAGCATGAGTGATCTGCTCATTTAAGCATCTTAACAATTAACATGGATTACCTCAAGGCTGACTCAGTCCCAACAACTGCTATCAGTGATGAATAGTCAAAACATTGATGCTTTTGCTGCAGTCTAGTTTACAGGTAGATGAATTCGTGTTCTTAATTCCTAAAATAATTGGATTTAGATAATGTTACAGGCAGCATATGGTTTTTGTAAGTTTATTTCGTGAGAGAATACAATTTTGTTGGTGGATGTATAGTAGAATTATACGAAACATATAGGAGAAATTAAGAAATGTATTTTACTAATATTTCTAGGTCAAGCAGAACCTGAAAGAGAAAATAAGGTCATTGGTCAGAGTAAATTCCACACACGCAATTTCCTTCTAGTTCTAGCATATTAACAAAGTATATTAGGGCCCTGAAATAAAACAAAGACCTAGTGTATCTGAATTTGACTTTATTCTTCACTCATACTGTGATTGGTAAAAAATAATATAACCATCCTAGGTCTTAGTTTTTTTATTTGAAATATGGGAGTGTTTTGACTACCTATGAGGTTCTTTGCTACTTTGTATTCCCTATATCATGTTTACTGACTGTACTTTCATTAAACTTTACCATCATCCTCCCTCTCAGTGTCCTCCTGAAATTACTTTATGCACGTGAGTCATGAGTTCACTATGATGTCTTAATTACTTAGGAAGTATGCTGATCAACATATTCCAAAAATACCTGGACATATTACAAAACATGTAGAAGATTTTACATGTTTCAAAATACAAGGGATAAATATATTATTTTTATTTCTGAACTTGGAGGACACAAAAAGTTTACAGAAAATAAAACATGAAATTAGAATTTAAAAATATTTGGTGTTTAGTGTTCCACATAAATTGCTTTTTTCTGTGCATATTTTCCTATGCATATGATTGCTATGTGGTTAAGTTTATATAGTATACATACTTGCATGTGAGTGTCTTTTCAACTTAAGTGCTTTTTCATGTCATTCAATATTTTATAAACAATATTAAGAAAACCATAATATTTTACAATAGATGATATATACTGATTCATCTATTTTTCAATTTAGACATGTTTTTCTTATTTTTATACTAGGAAACATATCTGTAGATAAAATTTACGGAGTATTACCCTAGAATGTGAAATACCTGTAGCATTGTCCAAAATGCTTTAAACAATGGAACTACTAATTAGCTTACCCCCAACTCTGCTAGACTCAGGATGCCCCAGCCATCCAGAGTTTCTGACATCTTTTATTCCAAAGAGCAAGTCCATTTTCCCAAATGTTATATTAACACACTCAGCCATCGCTGTGCCACATAAGACAAAACAATTTTCAGGACAAAATCCTTTGCTTGGTAATTGCTGTCTATAGTCTGAATATGTCATATATTGAAACCCCACGCCCATTGTGATGGTAATGGGAGGTGATTAGATCATGAGAGAAGGGCTTCATGTGGGGTTTATTGCTCTAGACTGTTCCCTTGTCCCTCTGTCTGTGAGGTTACAGTGAGAAGATGGCTGTCTACAAAGAAGCCAGTCCTCACCAGATGCCAAATCTGCCAGAACCTTGATCTTGCACTTCCTCGACTCCAGAACTTTGGGGGCAGTTTGTAAGTAACCTATTTGTGATATTCTGTTACAGCAGACAAATGGAACAATTTTTATTCAGTTTTCCAGCGTTAACTTAAATACCTGTTTATCAGGAAAGCCTTTCTTTGTTTTCTTTGTAAATTTGCATAATGCCTCATTCTTTTCACCTATATAATTTAGTGGTGTCTCTTTAGTGCTGGTGTAATTGCATATTTCATGTCTATTTCATTAGAGTGCGCCCTCTGCCACAGTGGTTGTGTAGGTCTTGCCCACTGTTGCCTCACCAGAGTTTAGCGATTTGTTTGTTGCCCAACAGCCCACTCGCCACACTCCAGCAGTCTTCAGACTTTTTTAGTAATTAGCACATAAGCTAATTACTAAAATTCTGTAGCATATCAAAAATATTTTTTTGCCGATCTGACAAATATAGGTATAATTTTGACTCGTTCACCTCAGACAGCTATTGTGTTGGCTGTTGTCATGTTTTTTTCACTATCTAAGGGAAAGGAGGTCTGCACTTCTGACTAAATAGTCAGATATTGCATGATTTAAAAATTCTTGAGAGACACCTGTTGAAAATTGCTGCCATATGCAACTACATTACATTTTTATATTTATAAAATATTTCCCTAAACTCACCATTGTCCTTTTTATTAGTGCTTTACAGATCCTCCAAAAAAGTATCACCAAACAACAACAACAAAAACCCAAAACGTCAACAGAAAAACACAAATAACATAAAATACATATAAATAGCTATTGGGTTGGCCAAAAAGCCCAATGATTTCTTCCCTAAAAGACACATTTTTCATTTTCACCAATAACTGTATCGACTTGGGTATTTTGAGCATGTCAGCTACCTCCCACGTGGTATAATGTTGATTGTTCTCAGATGATGTCTCTATTTGATTGCCATCATCTTCAACTGGTCTATCTGAACGTGGAGCACCTCCATCGTAAAAATTTGCAAACCACTTTTGACACGTTCGACTGGGCACAGCACCTTCTCCATATACTGCATGAATCTTTCTTTGTGTGTGTGTCAGTGGCATTTTTACCTTTATTAAAATAATATAGCCTAATATGCCAAAAATGTTGTGTATTTTCTTCCATCTTCAGTGTTAAAATGGCTCCACGAAAATCCACCGATTTTGAAGTTTTTTTTAAATGCATGCTGATATGACAGCTATCACAATGCAGTCTAACAAAAGTGTTTCAAATGATGTTAAAGACAACTAAGCACTACTAGAGCCATCTTACAAAAAAAACCCCAAAACAAACAAATAAATAAAGAAAAAGCCTTTTAAGCCAATCCAATAGAATTAAAGGTAAAACATCCCCATAAGTTCCATGAAAGATGTATAGTATGCAGTGGTAGGCAAAGGGATACTGTGGAAAAATAATTAAACAAAGTGAGGAAATGTTCCACAGCAAGAAATTAAAAACAGTAAAGGGCAATGAACATGAAAAATTGAGTTTGGAGCAGTGAGATCCTTTTCAGTAAAAAGTTGATAATGTAGTTTGCAAGGATGTGTAGAATGGAATATTGAAAAATAAGGTCAGATAAAGATGTAAAAAATGCTGTATATTATTCATTTATTTACCCAGTATACATTGTTGAGCATCTCTCATGTCAGATATGAGAAAATTTAGGTTATTATAAAATTTAAGGCAATTAAATTGTCATCAAGTATTTTTCATAAATGAACACAGCTTGTTTTCTCTTCAAGGGCTGCAGAAAGTGTATACATACCTGGTAGTAATACCTCTGGCTCCTTACCCACCAATGCCTGTAACACTTGATAGAGGGAGACCTGAGCTCCCAAACCACTTTCTCAATAACAGGGATAAAAACAACCACAAACTGTGAATAAATGAAGCAGATGGATTAGCAGTGCTGAGAAAGTTTTAGAACATATATTTTGAGATTCAAATAAGGCTACCAGAAAAACCCTCCATCCAGTTAGCCTTTATGCACAGGAAAGGGAATGTGAAAAGACATTCAACGGTGGAAACTGTATCATAAAAACCATGTCTGTGAAATGATATGAGTATTTCATAAAGGACAAAGATATTCACCTGTGAACTCAATTTCTCATGATTTTTGTCCCACATTAAAATGGATTTAAGAAAGCTCTGGTAGCAAAGGACCTTATGGTGGCCTCATCACATGACTTCAGTTCAACTTGGTACCTACACCTGTAGGAAATGGCACTATTAAGGGTTAGATTTACCTTAAAGTCGGCAGGTTTTCCCCCGAGTTAAACACCTGATAGTGTCATTCCACTTTCTGCCTCAGGGCTTCTCCAAGCCCACAGAAGTTTGCCCTGCCCAATCCTTTCTTAGTTTCCAGATTGCAGCCAATTCTTAAACTCAAAACTCATTGAGTAGAAGGGAGACTAAGAGCCTCTGAGGAAAGACTGCAAAAATCACTATTAGTATATGTTCCATTATGGCTTCTGGAAGGCTACAGAATTGCGGCCCAACCACATGCACGTCACTGCCCCATTCTGGCCTCGAACAGCCCCTTGCTGAGCCTCTGTGGCCAGGCACATCCCCCACAGTGGGCAGGGTGGAGATGGGGGGCAAGTGTCCATGAGCATTGGGCTTTGCCTTAGATGGTGTGAGCGAGACTCCTTAACGAGCCTGGGAGGAGGGATCAGGTGCAACTGAAACACCCAGGTGTTTCTCATCCTGGGGCACCCAAGTTTGTTCCTTAAATTTTCCAATATCCCTTTCTACCTTGTGATCAGGCTTTCACTGAACAACAAAAGTTTTGAGGCCCCAGCTAAAGGCTGGTCAATTCTCTTCCTTCAACAACTAGTAATTCCACACCCAGCTGCTTTCCTTATACGGCACTCAAATCCCGTGATCACTTTGCACCCATCCTACTTGTCCTAGAGCTAAGTGGAAACTAGGGACAACCCAGGAGCTAGGAGAGCCTAGTTAATGTTACCCCATTTGCCATCCAAAGCTGCCCCTTCCCTGTTCCTGCTTGTTGTTACTCTGTCACATAGTGCAAACCGCTGGGTGACCCTGCCTGCTGTCTTGCTTTTACAGTGGTGAGTAATAAAGTTCTGCCTTGCCTTTATCCAGAGTGCCAGTGCACTGAAGCCCATCATAAAAGAACGTTTAAGTCTTATACAACAATTGTTTCTGTGAACAGGATGCAGTAGCCATGACGGTAACTCTGGGATAACTTCTTGGGGGGTCCCTTCTTGGCTTACTAATTGGCTACAGGCCATGGCAAGCTTGTAATGTAGAATCACTCTGTGTCCTTTGGTGACTGCCACATCTCTCCTTACTCAAAGTTCCTCAGTGCTGGAGTTTTTTAAAGGAACAGTGCTAATTGGATAAACACTGGCACAGCTAGGGGCTCCTTAGGGCAATATGAGTGATGGGCCGTTTGAGCCACACTTTCTAGCGTTAGGGCTTTAGCCTTTAGATGTGTTTCTGGTCACAGCATGTGCTGGGTAGAGCCCGGTTACAGGAGCAGTCCCTTCTCTGGTGTCAGGGTTGCTTTATTATTATTTGGGACAGAACCCTAGTTTTTTTTATTTATTTTTATTTTTTTATTTTTTGGCAAACCCTGAGTAGAAAAAGGTTGGTTGGCTCCTCACCATAGAGAAATGGCCCCTTGGTCTCATTGTTCCTGCTGCTCAGGTAGGGTTCATTTCCTAGCCATAGTGCATTGCAGCAGTGAGTTATAAGAAATATAGAGGAAGGCACACATGTCAGATGCTGGGGAGGGTTAGTTATTAAGTCCTAGTGTGCCGAATCCAGAATGTGGGCGAGCTGAATTTGCTATGTAAAAGAGTAGGTCGTTCTGATAACCATACTTTCATCTCTAACTTATGTATTATAAAAATATCTTATATATCTTAATTGTGAAACCCACCTCACAATATCACTCTTTTAGGACCTATTTACAAACAATTTTGTAAAAGAACTATTGTGAACTTCTCCAGAGCAATCATATCATAATCATATTTGAGAGTAGATAAAACAACAGTAAAATTCATATACTGAGAAAATGACAATATAGATATGTGGCATTTGTGGCATTGCCTTAAAATATTTCATAGAATGGAAAATATAGAAAAAATAGATGGAGCTCCTATCTCATATGGCACTTAGAGCAAACTCACAGACTCTATTTTCCAATGTGTTTTGGGAATAGGTTCACATTGAATTTGTCAGTATCATTTTGCATGTAGGTTGCTTGACAAACGCATTCAAAAATGTGTTTGGAGTTCCATCACACCCAGTTTCTATGGGAACTTTTTATTCAAATCACTGTGGGACAGAAATTTAACCTGCCAAAACTTATTGCAACCCTGTGAATTTGCACTTTTTGATTGCTTTCTGTGTCTTCAGAATTCTTTTTTAGTAAATTAGGCCACTGTAAAAACAAAAGTGACTTTAAGCTAAATAAAATATCATTATGTAATTGTGTAAAAATACTTTTATGATTTCATTCAAACGGTCACCTTTTAGTGGTCCCTGAAGCTGACCAGGTGTTTGGATACTTTCTCTGTGCTCCACCAACTATTCTATTCCCTTTTTCCCCAGTGGGATTAGCTCTGCTATTTTCGGAGTAATTTCCACAACTGTGAAAAGCCCATATAAGTAGAAATAGATAGTATTTTTGAAAATAGGCAGTTCATTTTCTTATGTGTTCTAGTTTAAAGATATCTGTTGATGTGTTTTTGGCTTTTATTGGTTATTATTTATTATTTGTTGCTTGCTTTTTCAGTATGTTTTCTGCTGACTGACCTCACTAGGGAAATTTAAAATACTGCATATTTCTTGAGATTTCTTGTAATTGCTGAGTTTCAGAGCAACTATAATCTTAGCTTAATGGTGGGATACTATATAAAAATATAGGACATAATCACTATCATAATGGCAGCAAGAAGAAGTAAAGCTTACTCAAAGTTTGGTGGTTTCTACTAATTCTTAAGGTTTTTCGAGTAAATTATTACAAGATGCTACTTACATAAAATTATCTACCCCAAATTAAATTATTTTATGAAATTATTTACTGTAAGAAACATAAATTGTCATAGTGTAAATAATAAAATTGGATATTTATGCAGGATCTATGTATGCTAATGCTGTGAATATTTGAATGTATCTAATTCACCTCCTACTGATAGGTATTGGGTTTTTATAGTGATCATGTTTTCTTTCAATTAATATTGTGCCTTCTCCATGTAAAATAATTTTTTCAAAACAAGTTGAGATCTTTTTAAGAATTTTTTCTTTAATGTTTTGAGTGATTTTTAGCTTGTAAGGAAATGAGTCATACCTCCCTTATTTGCCAGTCTATTCTCAACTTTTAAAATTCATTTATTTATTTATTTTTAGAGAGAGGGAGAGAAACATCAATGTGCAAGAGATACATCAAACGGTTGCCTCTTGCATGACCCCAACTGAGGACCTGGCCTGCAGCCCAGGCTCTTGCCCTGACTAGGAATCGAGCCAGCAACCTTTTGGTGCTCAGTCCATGGAGCTACACCAGCCAGGGCTATTCCCAACTTTTAACAGAATGTTATGTTCAGATAAGAAACACTTTACATAATTATTTGAATAAGTGAGGCTGAGAGTTTTGGGTATTTTTTAAGGAGACAATCGGTCACTTTATGATCACAGCCTTAAGCTAATTTCAATAAATTTTGAGATCATTTCCAAGAAACATTCAAGTGGAAGCTATGTGTCATTTTAAAAGTTACTTGAAATAAACTATTTTCTGAGATATCATCTTTGAAATGTCAGTAAACTCATTAAATAATGTACTTAAATTATTTTTTCCTCAGAACAAAGATCAAAAGTATTTCAATTCTATTAAAAAGTATAATAACATGAGAAACCATACATTTCATTTCAGAGGTTTCAAACACCATAAATAACACACAAAACAAATGCAGCATTGCAACTAATTTTGATTCAAATTCAGGACTTCTATATAGATGTATAGCCGAATATTTCAAATGACAGTAAGTCAAAATCTGTTAGATTTTTTTCTTGAAAAGTAAAGCAGCAATCTGCTAATTGTAGTACAAAGGACTGTAATAAATTTTGACATATGAATTACATAACTGTTGCAATGATAAGAATGCTGTGACATATTATAGCATTTAATAAGACTTATGAAATGCTATTCAAGGGATTAAAATGTAATTAAATAATTTAGAGACATAGGAAAGGAAAATATTGCTTATAACAGAAGCAAATATTATTTTATTTTTATAGATGCCTGACTCAATATAGATTTACATTTGTTTATGTTTGTTCCTATAGTCAGTACCCTTACTGTTGCATTATTTTTTCAATATGGGGCTATTTGTAAACAAATCAATGTACATTGTATTTTGCCATGTGTTATTTGTGTTGGGATTTTTGTATATAATACATTAATGCATATGCCAAAACATAATTCTGAGTCTGTATTTGTCGATCCCTTGCATGGATTCTATTATTTTCCAGGTATTTTCTTAACAAAATACTTTTACTTCCTTTTTTTTTTGTTGTTAACATTTTGAGAGATTTAAACATCTTGAATTTTTCTTTCTTCACTCTCTAGAGAAGTTAGTATCGTAAACCTTTGGCAAATAAAATCCTAGATAGTTATGTTATAGAACCCACCAATGCTGTTCCGGAACCACTGTGAGGTTTGATTTCCCGCTGCCAAGAAGTGTGACTCCAGATGCAAGAGTTTGGTGAAAAAGGAAAGGGGGTATTTATTTAAAGGTTATATAAATTTAGAATAATGGCAGATTTCTGCCATTAAGTCCCACTCCCTTCAAAAGCACCCAAGAACACATAGCTCTGCGTCCATTTGCCAAACCAGACCTCTTCCAGAATATGCCAGTCAGAGGTGCTGCCTTCCAGAAAAGCAGAAGTCTGCAGCTCAGTATTCCTGGTCACAGTTCAACTCCAATATGCCTCATGAGTCCAGGTGACTGGGTGGGTCCCATGCAGCTCCGTCAGTTCTGCTCCCATCTCCTCTAGGTAGACTTGAATCTGGGTGGGTGGGCAGGTACCTCGCTGCACTGCCAGCTCTGGTGACTTGCTAAACTTCTGGCTTTCAGACCTCCTCTCTCTTACTCCAGACTGTGTGGTTTCTCTCTCTTACTTTCAGATCTCTTTGGCACACCTCCTTCTCTTTCCACCCACCCTTGTTTATATGCTTTGCCCAGAACTACCTGTATAATCTCACATCTGGTCTTTCCTATGATGTGCTAGTGTCCACCATTTTTGCCAGCTCCCCAGTATCTTTTACCTTCTTTTGGCTGCCACCTTTAGTCAGGGCAAAAGTTCCCAGTGATACCCAGACATCCAGGGTGGGCATCCGCTCTCTGCCTCTCACCCAGGCCCTATATGAGCTTCCCTCCCCCATCACTCCTGGTTATGCTATGAGCCACTGGAAGTTCTCAGTCACATACACAATTCACCCTGGGTGGCATCCCTCTTCCCTTCAGGACGGCATGGCTATTAACTTGCCATTGTTATGCAATGTATTGTAAGATCTACCATCCACCCTTCCCTTCCTCCAATTAAGGATTATGGGGTGGTCCTATTTTCAAGGGCCTCTTGCTCTGTACCCAATTACAGTTTTAATACTATTGCATCTTACATACACATATCAAACATTATAGGTAGCCTGTGTTAAAAAATAATTCATAAAAATGTATTGGAAAACATAGTAGTAAATGAATTACAAGCTTATTGAAAGTGACACTAAATTCAATATAAATTTTGATTTGGTATTTCATGAAATCAAAGTACTATTTTTATAAAGCATACTTTGGGCCACATGTGCTTTAGGAATCCAGAGGGTGGCTGAGTTGATTAGAAGAATTTCGAAGGGGTTGCATGGTCTGGGGAGAAAGGAAAAATAACATTTACAAATTTTCATTGAGTAGGTAACATGTGCTGCCTTTACATCTGGTAAAATTGTGGGGATCATGAACGGCATGACCACAAATTCCCCTCCCCACTCTGCTCCCATGGTTAAGGTCACTGAGTCAAACAGCAACCCTGTAACATGGGCCAAGTACAGTTCCAACTAATTTCTCAGGAGCAGGTTTTAGTTTCGTGGTAGCTTGCAGAATTATTCAACAAGCTAATGACATATTTTACATGAAAATCAGGGGGCACTTTCACCTCTTGTTACTACAAAGCCATCCTCACACAGCCCTGGTTACTTACCCTGTTCTTCAGTGCAGCCCCTGTGTGGGGCTCCAGTGTGTGCAGTGTCTTCCGCCCCTAAGATATGAGCACATGTGGCTAAAGAACTTCTGTCTGCCACATCTACCCAGTGTTGGATGTTGTTTGTTCAAACATCTCCTTAACCCTAGGGCAGAACCTCTCTCTCACTAATGTGGTCAAGACAAGGTCATCAAAACACACCAGGAAAAGTATATAAGTTTTCATTACTGAGAAGGTATAAACAGGGAAATGGGATAAAAAGGAATTCTAGACTCAGGGTCATCCCCAACAGAGTATAGAGATGATTTTTGTTGGCAAGGGGAATACTAGATGAGAAAAGATAGAGTGGAGAGAACATGACACATTCTAGAAACTAAAAGAAGTTCAATATTGATTGCAAGATATGCCAATATAGAAAATTGATCTGAAGAAGCCCAGAAATAGCCTAGGTTGTGAAATATTATAGCTTGTAAGAGGTATTAAGGAATGTATATACCAAAGACCACCGAAGGAATGTGATGCTCTCATATAATATTTTAAATAATAATCATGCTCGCTGACGTTTGGAGAATTAAAGGAAGCAAAAGAATTGAAAGAAGGCATATAATATTCATGTAACCCTCACTGGTGAAGTTTATTTTGACCAAGTGGTCTAGGTATTATCTCATTATTTACACTAGATAGCATTTTCCCCTCACAACTATTATATTCTCTGTGCAGAGACACGTTCACATCATGCTCATTCTGAAGCTCATTTCACCCTCTGAACTTAGCCCACTGTTGATTCTTGCCTCTCCCGGTATATACTGTGATATTCACAAAAACATAACTTTCCTGTTTAAGTATAGAATCTGGCAGAAGTTAAGTGTGGTTGGTAGGGTAATAATATGGGTGTAATAATTTATAGTTTTAATTTGAACATTTCACCTAAAATGTCATATGGTGTGCTTGAGTGTGATATTATTATGTTAAGAATTATATGCTTATGATTTTGTAATAAAAGATGTTGTAATAAAAAGGGGGCATCCTTTGTGCCAGATCCTGTATTTTCATTACATTAGTCATCAATCATCATTCTGTAAGCCTATACTCTTCCTTATTTATTTATCTGTTTACCTATTTATGTGTCTATCCTTAATTTAGAGCCATGGATTATTATTTTGAATAATTTCTAGTTTACTACTATCCAAAATCATTGTGATGTTCAAATGTTTCCTAGACTTGGCTGGTGGAAGTGTCCTCCAGCTGGTTCCAGTGTCCTTTAGATCTGTGCCAAATTGGCTGTTTGTTTTGTTTCGTATTTTAGTAATTCTATTAATTTCTGGCATGAAGTGATGCAACAAAAAATGCTAGAATCAGAGAAATGTCATTCCTCTCTGTGTCCCATTTACTTGGTTTCTTTATCCTTGATTAGTAAATAATTTAATTGTATCCTGGTTTATAATTCCTATGTTTCTTACTGTAAAGATGAGATGGTAGTTTTATATTTTATTTTCCTTCTTTCTTAACAAAAGGTTGCATAATATTTAAATTACTTGCATTTTGCCGTTTTCACTAAAGTGTATCATAAAAAGTAGCTTCTACTTCAACAAAACATTTTATCAAAAAAATTGTAATTATTTAGGTTTTATGATACATATTTTCATATACATTCACAGTATGGTGCTGAAGAATATCCTTTACCAAAATTATTTAGTATTCATCGCACACATACTTAATAGATTTTGTGTTTTGCTGACAATTTTCATTCTCAGATGAGAAACATTCAGGATTATATGGCATAAAATAAAGATATACCAAACATTTCATTCTCAAAATAGGATAGAATTATACATTATTTTGGTTGAAGATACTAGTCAGTGGGATCCTAGTCACATTAATAGCTGCTATAACAGATATCATCATTTTCCATAAATTTAATGACAGTTCATACAAAATTTATTGAATATATATAATCTATATTGCTCCATCTGCAGGTAACAGAAAATATTTTATTGTATTTTCAAGCTATAAAAATCAGATTATATATGAGAGAGATCTATAATTAAATAGAAATATTAATTTGGTTTAATCCAATCATACAACATAAATTCTATATATTCTTTACTTTATTTGAGCTATTAGAATTTGCCTAAAGTGTATTATATTCCATCTTCTTCTGTAGGATCTTTTATATTTATTTTTCTGAACTTCTCTTTTTCTTGCCTATCTGAGATTCATAATCTAAGAAACTTAAAAAATTATTTCAACAATTGTAGATTCACATACAGTTGCAAGAAATAATATAAAGAGATGCATGTACGTGTTTCCCAGTTTCCCCACTGTAACATTTTGCAAAACTGTAGATATAATATTATAAGAAGAATATTGAGATTGATAGAATTGATTTTAGTCACTTTTTTACAGTTCTACTTCTGTGTTTTTTGCACACATGCGTGCATGTGTGTCTGTGTGTATTAAGTTCTGTACATATTTGTCACCTTTGCAGGTTTCTGTATCCACCATAACGGTCAGGATACAGCACAACTTCAGCCCCACAAGGATTCTTCCTGTTATGCTTGCATAATGACTCCTGTATCACGTAACTCCTACCCTCTGCCACTCTCTGTCCTCTGTCCCTAACGTATGGTAATTAATAATGTGTTTGCCAGTTTTATAATTTTGTCAATTCAAGAATGTTACTCAAATGTTCCATTTATATTTAGAGATTCACTTTTTCAGCCAACATAATTCCCTGAAGATTTTCAAAATCTTTGTGTGTATCAATGGTTGTTGCTTTTCATTGCTAAGTGGTATTCTATGGTTTGGATGCACTAGTTTGTTTAACCATTAACTTGTTGAAAAATGCCCCTCCCCCCATATTAGGCTATTGTAAATAAAGCTACTATTAACATTTGTGTACAGGTTTTTTGGTAAATATGTACTTTCATTTCTTTGGGGTGAATTTTGAGGAGTTCAATTGCTGGCTTACATGGTAATTGCATTTTTAGTTCTATAAGAATCTGACAAACTGTTTCCCAGAGAGGCAGCGACATTTTACAACTCCACTAACAATGTATCAATAATCCAGTTTCTTCTCATCCTCACGAGCATTTAGTTCTGTCACTTTATGATGATGATGATGATGATGATGATGATGATGATGATTGTTATTATTATTACTTCAGCCATCCTTAGGGAGGTGTATTGATATATCATTTTGGTTTTGGTTTGCATATCCTGTTGGCTAATAAATCTGAACATCTCTTCATTTGCTTGTTTACCCTTTGTATTGCCTATTGCCTTAAGTGACTGTTCTGTTATTTGAACATTTTCTATTTGGATTTTGTTGTTGTTGTTGTTGTTGAGATTTGAGGTTATCTAAATATATTTTCTAGAAGTAGTCCTTAGTCACATATGTAATTTGCAAATATGTTCTCTAATTCTGTAACTTACCTTTTCATTCTCTTTATATAGGCTTCCATAGAACATGACTTTTTTTATTTTTTATGAGGCTCAGTTTATAAATTTCTTTTCCTTTTATGAATCATACCTTTGGTGTCAAGTATAAGAACACTTTTCCTAGTTCTAGAAGCTGACAGTGTTCCCAATATATTTTTTAATATTCAAGTAGTGGTACATAGAAGTCTGTAATCCATTTTGAATTATTTTTTGTGTAAGATATGAAATTTAAGTCAAGTTCAATTTTTCACCCCTATGGGTGGCAATTGCTCCAGCATCATTTATTGAAAAGACTATCCTTTCTCTATTGAATTTCTTCTGCAATATTGTCATAAAATTGTTGAGTATATTTGTGTGGATCTATTTCTAGTTACTCTGTTCCATCGATCTATACATGTCTCTCCCTCTGCCAGTACCACACTGTCTTGATTCGTATAATGGTATAGCACACCCTATTGTCACATACAGTGATTTTTCCCACTTTGTTCTCCCTTGTCAAAATATTTTAGGCTATTCTAGGACTTATCCCTTTATATATAGATTTTTGCATAAGCTTGTCACTGACTAAAAAAATCCTTGCTGGGATTTTTATAAAATTGCATTAATGTATAGATCAACTTGGAGAAAATAAACATTTTTATTATGTTGAGTCTTTCAGTCCATGAGCACAATATATCTTTCCGTTTATGTAAGTTTATTTTTTCTTTCATCCATATTTTGAAATATTCAGGGTATCAAACCTGTACATGTTTTGTTAAATATTTATCTAAAAATTTAATATTTTTGGAGTAAGAATAAATGGTATCATGTTTTTATTTTCGATTTTGGCATGCTCATTGTGATATATAGTATTACAATATATAATTATATATAACAATATATATTAGTATATACTAGTATGATGGAATTTTTTTTGTCATCTTATGCCCTGAGAACTTCTGAAGTCACTTATTAGTTCTCTGAGTTTCTTTTTGTATATTTCTTGTGTTTATCTATGTATACAACCATGTCATTTGCAAATAAATATAGCTTTATGTTTTCATTTTAAATCTGGATGCCTTTCTCCCTTTGCCTCATAAGAAGTTGTTAGAACGTCCAGCTCTAAGTTGAAAAAGAGTGGTGGAAAGGTTTGATATCCTTTCCTTGTTCTCAATCTTAGAGGGAAAATACTGTTTTTCACTATTAAGTATGATTTTACCTGAAGGTTTTTAGAGATGCTCTTCATCAGGTAGAGGTAATCCCCCTATTTTCCTAATTTTCTGAAAGCTTGTTCATAAATGAGTAGTGACCCTTGTCATAAAATTCCTTTTTTTTTTAAATCCTCACCTGAGGATATTTTCCTTTTTCATTGCCATTAGAAAGAGAGGGAGAGAGGAAGGGAGAGATAGAAAAGCATCAATGCAAGAAAGAAGCATTGATTAGTTACCTTCCACATGTGCCTGGACTGGTGATTGAACTCACAACCTAGGTATGTGCCATGACCTGGAACAGAACCCTCAACCCTTAGGTTATGGGATGATGTTCCAACCAATTGAGCCACACCAGCCAAGGCAAAGCCTTATCAAATAATTTCTTAAATTAATTAATATAATCATGTGATTTTCTTAGTAGGATGATGATTACATTGATTCATTTTCATATGTTAAATCCTCCCTGCATGCCTAAGATAAATTACAATTGGTCACAGTGTATACTACTTTTTATACATTATTGGATTAGTCTGCTGATATTTAGTTGAGGATTTTTGTGTCTAAATTATGAGAATTATTAGTCCTTTATTTTGTATTTTGTCCTCTTTGTCTAGTTTTAGGATAAGGGTAATAATTGACCTCATAAAGAGTTGTGGTCCTTCTTATTATATCTTCTCAAAGAGACTGAGTAGAATTTATATTAATTTTTCTCTAAATACCAGGTAGAATTCTCCAATGAAACCATCTCAGCCTGGAAAAATTTTTATAGGAAGCTTTTAAGTTACAAATTTACTTTTTTAATTGTTAAAAGACTAGTCATATTATTTCTCTCCCTTTTTAAAAAGATTTTATTTATTTATTTTTAGAGAGAGAGGAAGGGAGGGAGAAAGAGAGGAAGAGAAACATCAATGTGTGGTCGCCTCTCATGCACCTTCTACTGGGGACCTGGCCCACAACCCAGGCATATTCCCTGACTGGGAATCAAACCAGTGACCTTTTGGTTTGCGGGCCAGAGCTCAATCTAATGAGCTACACCAGCCAGGACTCTCTTTTTTATTGATTGATTTAAGAGGGAAAGAGAGAGAGATTGAGGGAAAGATACATCAACTTGTTGTTCCACTTATTTATGCATTACATTGATCGATTCTCTGCCCTGACCAGGGATCAAACCCACAACCTTGGCATATAAGGACAACACTCTAACCAACTGAGCTACCTGGCCAGGGCCATGTATTATCTGTTTTACCTTGTTTAAGTTTTGCTGGTATGTGGTCTTAGAGAAATTGGTCCATTTCTTCCAAATTTCCAATTCATGTGTGCAAAGCCACTCATAATATCCCCTTATCTGTCTTCTCATAGCTACAGACTCTAGTGTTATGTCGGTTTCATTTCTATATTGGTGATCTGTGCCCTTCTCTTTCTATATTTGTTCTTCTTGTTGTAGCATCCACCCTTTTGTTTACTTGGTTTTCTCTACCGCTTTTCTATATTAAATTTCCTTCAGTTCTGCTCTTTGTTACCATTCTTTTGCTCACTTTTAGTTTATTATGTTATTTTACTTTTTTTTAGTCAAAACTTAAATGATAAATTTGAGAACTTTTCTCAATCCCGTTGTAAGCCTTTAGTAATAGAAATATCTGTGAGTACTGTTTTAGATGAATCTCACATGTGTTCACATTTGTTTCCATTTTTTAATTTTTGTTTCCTTCAAGATACCCATTAATTATTTAAAAACTGTTTTTTTTTAAATTCCTGTGTTTAAAAATTTTCTGTTGCCTTTTATTTAATTTCTGGTTTGATTCTTATTATGGTAAGAAAACAAACTCTGTATGATTGAATTTTTTTAAAGTTTGTGTCGTGACTCAGGATATGGTCTTCCTTGTTGAAAACTCATTGGTGGATTAGCTTCCTAGGGTTGCCATGACAAAGTCCCATGAACTGGGTGGATTAAAACAGCAGAAACATATTATTATCACACAGTTCTAGAAGCTAGAATTCCAAAATGATTTTGGCAGGACCATGTTCCATCTGAAGCATCCTTGCTGGCCTCTTCCCAGTTCCTGCTGGTCTTTTGGCAGTGTTTGGTTTTCCTTGGCTGTAGATGCATTGCTGTAATCCTCCATCTTCACATAGTGCTCCCTCTGTTCTCCTGTCAGTGTTTTGTTTCTTGTTAAAAGGACATCAGTCATATTGAATTCAGGGCCCACCTTACTCCAGTATGACCCTATCTTAACTAATTGAATCTGGAATTACCTTATTACCCAATAAGATCACATTCTGAGATAGAAGGAGTTAAGCTTTACACATATCTTTTTGAGGGAGACACAATTTAATTTATAACACATTGGCACTTGGAAAAATACGTATTATGATCTTATTGAGTGAAGTGTTCTAATATGTCAGGTCCTGTTTGATGATTATGTTATTCAGTTGTTCTATATGCTTGTTTTTTTTGTTTGTTTGTTTGTTTTTTTGTCTAGTAGTTCTATCAGTTGCTGACAATGGGTTGTTGAAGTCCTCAGTGGTAACTGTGGAGTTGCCTATTTCTCCTTTCAATTATATCACCTTTTGCTTCATGTGTTTTGGGGACCTGTTTCTTGATATATACACATTTATTATTGTTTTGACTTTCTTTTATCATTACATAATATCTCTCTTTGTAGTAATTTTCTCTGTTCTGAAGTCTATTTTATTAGATATTAGTATAGTTACTCTTGCTATTTATGACTAATATTTACTTGCTATATCTTTTTACAACCTTTTACTTTTAAGCTGCCTATGCATTTCAATTTGAAGTAGGATTCTTGTAAGCAGTATATGGTTGGGTGGTAATTTTTTTTTAATCCACTCTGCTAATCTCTGTCTCATGATTGGTGTATTTAGACCATGTACACTTAAAATAACTGTTGATGTGTTGCATTTAAGTCTGCCTTTTTAAGTTTAATTTTCTGTTAGTTTCTGCTGGCTCTCCTAACTGTATTTCTCTTCTTTTCATGAGTGTTACTTGAACCTTTTTCTTTAGAATTCCATCTTCATATATTTATTGTGATATTTAGTATACAGTATTTCTGCATAGTCTTCTTAGTAATTGTTTTGGGTATTACAAATACATATATATTTTACCATTTTGATGTGTGGAAACATCAGTTCCATAAGATTTTATGTATTTCTCACTTTTTGATTGTCAGTAAATTACAGTTGTCCCAATATTTTCCACATTGCTCTTCCCTGCCCTGCCCACCCCACTCCCCTGGCACAGTAAATTGTCCATGTCCATGGTTCCTTTACACGTATTCCTTGACTTGACCCTTCCCCTTCTTCCCCTTGTTATCTCCCTCCCCCCTCTCCTCTGGTTACTATCAGTGTGTTCTTTATTTCCATGTCTCCGGTTATATTTTGCTTGCTTGTTTGTTTTGTTGACTAGGTTTCACTTATAGGTGAGATCATATGGTATTTGTCTTTCACCGCCTGGCTTATTTCACTTAGCATAATGCTCTCCAGTTCCATCCATGCTGTTGTGAAGGGTAGGAGTTCTCTTTCTTTCTGCTGCACAGTACTCCATTGTATAAATGTACCATGGTTTTTTGACTCACTCATTTACTGATGGGCACTTGGTCTATTTCCAGCACTTGGCTATTGTAAATAATGCTGCTATGAGCATTGGGGTGTATAGGTGCTTTTGAATTGGTTTCAGGATTCTTAGGGTATAATCCCAGCAGTGGAATCACTGGGTCAAAAGACAGTTCCATTTTTAGCATTTTTAGGAAATTCCATACTGTTTTCCATAGTGGCTGCACCAGTCTGCATTCCCAACAACAGTGCGGTAAGGTTCACTTTTCATCCACATCCTCCCCAGCACTTGTTGTTTGTTGGTTTGTTTATGATAACCATTCTGACTGGTGTGAAGTGGTATCTCACTGTGGTTTAAATTTGCATCTGTGTGATGGCTAGTGATGCTGAACATCCCTTCATGTGTCTCTGGGCCCTGTGTATGTCCTCCTTGGAGAAATATCTGTTCAGGACCTTTGCCCTTTTTTTGATTGTATTGTTCGTCCTCCTGGTGTGGAGTCCTGTGAGTTGTTTATATATTTTTGAGACCAAACCCTTGTCTGAGGTATCACAGGCAAATGTATTTTCACATATGATCCGTTCTCTTTTCATTTTGCTGATGCTTTCTTTAGCCATGTAGAAACTTTTTAATGTGATGTAGACCCATTTGTTTATTCTTCCTTTTATATCCCTTACCATTTGTGACAGCATGGATGGACCTGGAAAGTATTATACTAAATGAACTGAGTCAGAAAAATATAAGTATCATATCATTTCACTTATATGTGAAATGTAATGAACATAATTAACAAAGTAGAAACCAACTCACAGATACAGAGAACAGGCTGATACCTGTCAGAAGAGAGGGGTTTGTGAGTCTGGATGAAAAAGTTTAAAGGATTAAACACAACCCCTGAACCCACCCAAAAAAACCCCAAAACACAAAAATCCTCTTAGGCAAAGAAACCTCTATGATATTTGTCAGAGGAAAAGGGGAGTGGAGGGAAGCAGAAGAGGGTAAAGGAGGAGAAATGGTGATGGAAGGAGATGAACGTATAATACAATATGCACATGCTGTATTATGAAATTGTACACCTAAAACCACAGTAAATTCAATAAAAATTTTAAAAGGAACAGGTTTCAACATAAAACCTTTTTATAACTATATATATTTTATTCACTACAGTAGTTGGCACAATTACCAACATTATTTTTAATGGAAATGAGGGAGATTTTAGCTTAGAAGGTTTTGTTAAATTTTATAATTTTATATACATACATTATATAAATATATTAAAACATCATATAATTTGTTATAAATTTGGCAAAATTATCTGTATTGTTAATATTTTATATTTAATTACTTAATGTAATAATCACACCAACATTTGCATATAAATTTGTAATTCTTAAGAGATAAACTTGAAATATTCTAGATGCTTTTTTTAAAAATGGGGTAAATATCATAGGTACCAGGTTGTGAATCATGACGATTATATTTAACCAAATTCCACAGGCCATTATTTTATTTAATGAAGAACTCTTCTTAATTGGAGATATCTAGAAATGTATTCATGAGAGTAGATACAGCATCTTGTTTATAAATGTTTGAAACAAATGCTAAAACATAAAATAATTGACAGTTCAGAGTGAAATGGTGATAGTTGAGAACTCTGTGCTTTTTTATTCTTTTTTCAGCTTTACTGAGATGCAGTTGACATAACATTACATAAATTTAAGGTGTAGAGCATGACAATTTGATACATGTATATATTGCAAAACTATTACCAAAATAAGGTTACTTAACACACCTATCACCTCATAGAATTATCTGTTTTTGAACGTATGGTGAGAACATCTAATTTTTATTTTCTTAACAACTTATTTCCACAACCCATCATTTATTTGTCCCTGATTTGTAATATTAGAAATGGATGTTGTATTCCTTAAATCTTAAGTTTTCTTCAAGATTAAATGATGTTGGCCATAATGTCCCCTGGTCTATAATGTCTTCTTCTTTTTTTTTTCCTTTCAACCACAGCTCATAGATAACAGTCGCCGGAGAAAAGATATTTGATGCTCAGTGTCTAAAGTATATGTTCTTTCATATGTAATTATAATTGTTTACCTTTATCATTCAAGCACAGTTTTAAGAGATTAGGCTCAAAACTCTTCATCTGGAGTTCAAAGCTTCATTCTATTATGTTCTTTCTGTGTGATTTGGGGCAATGTATTTAATCTTTCTGCCTCTTAGTTTCTATCTGTAAAATAGTATGAGTACCCATCTCCTAACTTTGCTTTGAGGAATAGTTATGTAAATATTTGTCAGGTATTCTCATTGTCTGTCACTTCTTATATTCTTTTCATAAATCTTTGACACAGAACCATACTTTTCAAAAGCAAGCTCTGTCTTATTATAGCTATCCACAATGCCAAATAAAGCAATATACAGAGCACTTAAGCAAAATGTATTGAATATATATCATATTTTCTTAAAGTAATCTAAATTGCAGCACTTCATAAACACATCTTATAGGACATAGTTTTTGAAATTGAAAACTTCTATGCATCCATATAGGATAATGGGATTTTGGAGGGAAGGATTTTAGAATTTAGCATTTCTTCAATGTGTAAATATTTTAATAACTATTGATTATTTTTATGCTTTAAAGTTAATGTTCTCATCTCGTTATATTAAAAACATTAAGTACTTACAAGCTATTAAATAAATAAATAAATTAGTGTATTTTTAAGTGGTTCTCATGTTCCAGTACTTCACAATACATGTTTTTATGTTTAATCTGAACTTTTTTCAATTTGGGATGATAATCACTTTTGATGGTAGCCAAAAAGGTCATATTTACAATGGTCTCATGGATATGGAATAATTCTGGCACTGGAATGCATCCTCAAATGGATTATATACAATATGTGAATGTGTTTGTCATTTTGTGTGTGTGTGTGTGTATATATATATAATGTTTTATTAATATTTTGAGATATTTTAGTTTAAATTAGAATTAAATTGCCAACAAGTGACTTCCATTAATGTATCAACTGCCTTCTGAGGTAGGCATTAGTGTTCTTTTAATATAAAGAAACCGTAGAAGCGAGAGTTAATTTCCAAGGTCACAGGTAGTAAGGGTAAGACTAATACATGAAAAAAAAAACAGTTATCTGAGTCCCAGGCTTAAGCTCATATGCACTGTAATAAACTGAATCAGATACTGAAAATCTTAATATGAATAAAATTTGGACTCATGGATATAATTAGTACATCTTCTTCAGTATAGTTTCCACTTATAATATTGAATATTTTCCCCCTATTTTCATGGATTTAGAGGAGATTTTTCATGTCTCTATATGCTATAGTTTTAGAATATTTAATAAAAAAACTCAAGATAAATTTTTGAAAAACTATAGAGAAATAATTTGCTCTGTAGAAAGATCGTATTTCTAATTGGTAAGAATATTTCATAATTTTAAAAATCATTTTGTGATCATCTTGGCTAGAGCTGTTCAGACACTAGGTGAATATATTTAAGGAATTTTATGAATGGGCCATCTACCCTGGGATTGTATTGTTTTATAAATTCTAAGCTCCCTCTCATGCTAGGACTGTGCAAAACTGTAATTAGGTTGCAAGACACATAGATACTTCATCAAATGACGTAGTTTCAGATATACTACATAACCTTGGAGGCCAGTAGGGGGAGTGTTTTTGGTACAATGGCCTAAATTTTTGCCCTGGTGGAGCCTGCATACCAACTTTGTGTTTAACAGCAGCCGTCCCCAGATCTAATGGCTACGTATCTGCTCTACAACCCAAACTTAAATCTCAAGAAGTAATAACTATTTGGTTTGAGAGTGTAGAGGAAACTGGCCAGTGGAAAAGATAGTATGCTAAAATCTTTTATTATCTTAACTAAAAATGGTATCAAGTAGAAAGAGAGAGAGGAAATATTTTAAGTACCACACTAGAGCAGTTTCCAGGATTTAGGATTATGACCACAATATTGTCAAATCTGTGATTCACCTTTTATTATTGTTTCTTTCCACTTGTTTCCTTTCCAACATTCTACAGTTATAACAGGGCAAGAGTCATAACTGAAGTTACCTGCAGGGTAAGTCAGATGGTGAATTACTGCTAATGGTTCTAGTCCATTAGCATAATGAACCTGGATGATCAAAATGATACTAATGAAGGCCTCTTTTGCCTAGATTTTGTTTGTGTTTTAACTTTCTAGTGCCTGAGCATTGGTAGTAAAACCTCCCAGCCCTCCAACTCCACCAAGTATAAGGTTAGTTTCAGCATTTCTGAAGTTGTTGCTGTGTCTGCCTGTCTACATTAGAAATAAAAAGGAGATTTCACTTGTGTCGGTATCTTGAAACCACATTCAGTGCACATCGAATTAGAGAATGAATGTTAAGTAAAGTGTTGATCATTTTACAGAAACAGAAAAGAAAGTATTCTTGTAATTCCCCTCTTCATTATTCCAAATCATAGTTAATGATTTTTTATTACAATTTGAAAATTAAAAACATAACACCCAACATATACGTGAATAGGGTTATAAAAATGTTGTTTTATTGTAATTCACTTTAAAATATTATAAACCAGGTGCTGCTGTCTCACCAGAGATTTCCAGATTTTTGTTTTCTTACATATTTTGTATCTATTGTAGAGGTTCTTGCACAGATTTCTCACTTAATTAAATTCTTTGACATACTACCTTATGAAAGATATTGATAATCATTAAAAAGCATAGAGTTCTCCCAGATCAAGTGTAAATGTAATTTATACAATCTGTATTTCTTTATTGTACCTTGTCATGGATCTTAGTGTGAGTGTGTGTGTGTGTGTGCACATGATCAAAAGGAAAAAGAAACTTGTAGTTTAGTAACTAGAACAGTTTTTAAAACACAAAGGATTTAGAAGCAGAAAATTGTGCATGACTTTCACCTCTGGCACTTACAGATTTAGGCAAGACTTTACTCCTTAAATGGGAAAATAAATCTTAAAGACAGAGTTTTTAAGAGAATTAAATGAAAAAATGTACATGAAAGTTCGGATGCCTGACACTAGGTAGGTCTCCAAATTGACACGTTTAAAACAACAACAACAAAAAAGAAAAAAAGAACAATGAAATTGTAATACTATTGTAGTATTTAGGGGCAAATCTACTGGAGAGTCCCTTCTGAAATACCATATTTTATGATAAGAATTAGAACACTCTAGGCTACTCAATTGTTTTCCATTCTCTCACACATCTATTTTTCAGTCTGTCTAGCCTATTATTTCTAATCATCTTTAACTTTTGCTCTATATCAGGGAAAAAAGTCTTTGGATACCTTGCTTTTTCTTTAGCTTACACATCCATTCACAAACCTTGATTTTGACATTCATTCAGTTTAGGTGACCACTACCAACACCAGTATCCCTGAACCTAGTCTCTCCTCTCCAAATTCTACCCCATATGAAAACCAGAATTTGTACTGTGTGACCACAGTGCTATTTAAAAATATAAACTGGATCCTATTATTATCTTTCTTAACACTTTTTAATAACCCTCCATTGCCCTACAGTACAGTCCGATCTCAGCATAATACAAGGGGGAACCCCTCAAAAAACTAGAATTATCTCCTGCAGGATGGGTCCCTTGTAGACTTTCCGCATTAGGTGAGTATTGTAGAAACCCATCTAATCATTGTGTTAGCCGGCATTGTTGGGAGAGGTTCCTTTCAGCTTCAGTGAATTTCTTTTTTTAAGACATTTTCAATGCATTTGCCTATTTCATGTTGGATGATTTACAAGTGCACCAGCCCAAACCATGCTAAGTGTTCAGCTATTTTTGACTAAAAATGGCATGATCCCCATGCCCCACCTCCCTATTCACCCTATCTCACCCCAAGCAACTCCTTTTTGTTCTACATGATCCCCATCCCCCACCCCCCGACCCTGCCCCTGCCCCTGCCCTAAATCAATGAAAAAAGTCCTCAAAGGGAAACTTTTTGCTGATGTGGAAGAGGTGAAACAAAAACCAGCAAAAGAACTTAAAGACATCAAAACTGATGAGTTCAAAAACTGTTCGCAACAATGGAAAAAAAAATCTCGATAGGTGTGTTGCATCAAATGGAGAATACTTTGAAGGTGACTGGAGTTTGAACATATAAGAATAAATATGTAAAATTTTTATAAATAAATTCTGGGGTTTTTTTATCCTCTCTCATATACAAAACCTTTTACAAATTTTTCTCAGTCCTTTCTTCATCTATCACCATATTTCCTTGCCCTAGGTAATACATTCAATTAGATAGTGTGCACTTGCTAGAATGTGTTAGACCTTTTTGTTTCCTCACCCCAGTGTCTGTTTATCCTTTCACTCCTTTCTCTCCACCTAACTCCTACTTCTAATCTCCATTTCCAAAACTGGATTCAGTGGCACCCTTATGTGATCCCAAAGTACCATCTATTCTGCTAATGAAGACACAGCTGCTCATTTCCTTTTCCCTGTCTTTCAACAGACAATAGAGGTTTTGAAGGGAGACACAGCATTTGATTCACAACTGGAGCTCAGTAAATATTTGTGGAATTAGTAATGAGTTTGAGTTAATATTATATTTTCTTACACAGAAATTTGTCTTTGGAAGCTATTGTGATTTTAGTCCTTAAGAAAAATCCAGTACAGAATCATATTCTGAATAACCTTATTAATAAGGTTTCTGTTTGCTTCTATACAAATAAGAAAGCATGCCTTAATATTCATATTTTTCAAGATACATTTATTGTAGAAATAGCAAACAACTCACCATTCACATGACAACAACTCAATTTAGCACTATCTAAATCTCTGCTGAACAGAGCCAAACTTTAAAGTCAACAAAAATGTTGACATATCAATTTCTCATGAATTCATACATAGAACAAGGGAAATGGACTGCTTGGAAAATAACAATTGCCTGAGATAGTCCAGTGGATTCAATTTTAATGAGTTAATGCCTAGAAGGATACCGCAGAAAAACCAGTTTATATAACTGCTCCATGTATTTGGGATACTGTTATGAAAGCCCTAACTAGCAGTTACAAAGCAATTTCCATTAGATTCTTGACCTCTGTTAGCCTGCAAATGATTTTGTTTTGTAATTTTACTTTTGGTTAAAGTATGCAAATTTTATCTTTGACATTTTGGTTTTAAGTTTTAGAGTAAAACTTATACATATTTCATGGTGTATGTGTGTGCATGTTTATATATATTAGATTAGATTATGTATATGCTCTGTGCATACATACATCATAAATGTTAATTTTAAAATTGAATTTGAGATATTTTAGTGGACATCTTAATAATTCAACAGTAATGTAAGTGTGCCACAAAATAATCATTTTAAAAGTGCAAAATTTAACACGTTGTATTGACTGAGGCACAACTTAGCAAATGAGAAATGGAAAATACAACCAACAGTGACTTAATAACACAGGAGTAATAGCCACCCTCCTGCAAGAAATTAAAAAAAAAAGGTAAATGCTTGAATTAGTTCTCTAATTCAAAGTCAGAATCAATGATTTCTTCCACTTATCTTTCATAATATGATCATTTTAAGCTGCAGACAACACATTTCTCTTAAGGATCAGAGTAAAATGGTAAACACAGAACCATTGTATCTGGTCTTTAACTGGAAAAGAAAATCTTCCAGAAGGTCATCACATGTCTGAAGTACCTCCTTGAGCATAATTGTTCCTCAGGTCACAATTAGCTGCAAAGGTGTTATAAAAAAAAGAAAAGAAAAAGAAAGCATTTGCATTTCCAAGCCAATATCAAAAAGGTAGGTAAGGGAGAGAGGGGAGCAAATGGATTGTGTTTTATCATCATTCTATGATTGAATCATTTCAAACCATATTTTCACTTATAGAAAAGGGGTGTTATCTGGTGTGCGTACGCAGGATGGGGACAAGAACACCACAGAAGCATTTTTTGGCATTGTCTATTGTGTACTCTTTTCATAGGAATATATTTCACATCCCTTTCTTGAAATCATATTTATATAAATCCTTGGTGAGAATTATAGGTCTCTACTAAAGCCTTGCTTCATCTTATGAATGTGAAGGTGGTTTTCTTCCACCCAGCAAATTTTCTTACATTTTTAATAGGAAGTGTCTTTCAATTTTCAGCACAATTGCGCTATTTTAGCCCTCTTTTCATTCTCACCTAGATTTTGCACGACAGAGCATATTAAATATCTTGATGAATTAATGGTGACTGATGCAGACTATTGATCATATGAGGCACATGGAAAACAACACATATAGAAGACCTGCTGGACTCCCATTCAATGGGAAGCAGGGTGAGCAGCCGGTATATGATCTACCACCATTAGCTATTCCACTCTGAGGGGGCTCAACGGAAATCGGGAGGGCTGAATGTCGGATGCCAGGTGCGGAGGAGGCTTTATGTTACATTTCTGGGAAGCCCTTGCCTCTACTTTATTAAACCACACTATAACTCACTGCCAGCTTCAGTTTGTGGTTAGAAGTAGCCCTCGGCCTTTCTTTAGTAAGACAGAACACCTGAAACACTTTGGAGCGGCAGTAGGGTATAGTAAGCCAGTAAAGGATTCACCACAAAGACAATTATTACTGGAGAAGCAGCCAGCACTCCATGATATGACCGAGGACCTGGGATCCAGGTCTAACAATTGATGAAGATCAATTGTCTAAGTATTGGGCAAGAACTTGCTTCAATGGAGTATTAGAGGAGGCCAGTCTTCTGAGAGGTCAGATGGCAGGAGATCAGTTAATTTGGGAGGAAATAATAAAACAAAGTAATGTAATATTGAAATATTTTAAAATGTCAGTTTAAATATATTATTTTGACTGGCCTTAATTATATATACCCATTACAAATCCTGGTAAGAATTAGGATCTTTCTGTTAAAATGGCACGAAATATGATTTTCAAATAATTTTTAAAAATGTATTACAAAAGTGCATTAACATTATATTTCTGGCATCTGTAAAAGCTGACAAGCTGTGATGCTCATATAGTAGATATTAAATAACTCCTATGGTATACTAACAAAGTTTAACAGAGAAAATAACATTTTCTGATAGAACATTAATTAAGAATAAAAACACTTTCACTTTACTGAGAAATAAATATATTTTGAATTTGATTAAAATTTTACATAATTAAATTAGATAAGTTAAAGTGATCAGTATTATAACTACTGTAATTATTAAAAACTTTGAAAATGTTGTAAAAACAGTTGCTTTTCTGCAATTTAAGCAGTTCCTTTAATGTTTGTACCATTCCCAATTCTAATCTCCAATTATACCTTGAACTTTTAACCAAAATATATATAATTGTATCTATTTCTACATATACATTTCAAGCAGTGTTATATTTCAATGACATTCCTGGAAGGAACATAATTTTTAGTACCTCAGCATAAATCAAAACTGCCACAGAAGCAGCCTGGTAATTATCTCAGATATTTAATAACTCCAGGTAGAAAGAAGAGATGTGACTAAAATTTTTAGTTCAAGCGGGAATGGTCTATTTTACAAATAGATACTTTCTTTTGGAATACTGAGTGTCATATTGTGGCATCTTATTAAATTCTTAACTCTTTGGTAATGTCACTTCATAAAATGTCAGACATAATTAGGAATTAGAGAAATTTATCATTTATGGGAGTGAAAACATTCATCTCTATAGAAGATATCCAAACAAGTCATAAAACAGCAATCAAAAACAAACAAACAAACAAACAAAAAATACAATCTTGTAAACCATCCCCTAGTCCAATTGAGCAGAGGTTTCACAGGCTACACTGATGTCACCCCACAGCGAGTTAGCCAGGACTTCAAGCCATTGGGCTTGGTGCCCACTGTCATAAAAGGCTGTAGAAATGAACCCACCAGCCTCCCATTTCTGATGCTATGAAAAAGGAATCTATCCTGTCCCTGTCTAAAGTCATGCCCTCACCTGCTCTTTGGATTCCATTCTTTACCTTCTCCCCAGAAACTTTATCGTATCCATCATATCTGTCTTACACATTTCATCAATCTCTCTATACTTTCTGTCCCATTGACCTTCAAACACGCTTGCCTTTTAATTTGACAAGAAAAAAAAAAAACTACTCCTTCAAACACAAGATTACAAAACCTCCTCCAGGATTTCTCATTTCAGCCTGATAACCATATGTTTTCATAGAGTCCAGTAGAAGTCCCCATTTCCTCTCCTCCCAGGACACACGGACTTACTCCAGTAGCTCAGGTGCATCAAATTTCTTCACACCACAGGGATTTTGCCCTCATTTTCCCCTCTCTCTTGCTTCCCATTGCACATTGCCCATGGACACTTTACCTTGTTACTGTTCTTCATCCTTTAGGTATCAGCTCAAGTTTCACCTCCTTAGAATCTACTTTTAATTTTGTGATACGATTTCATTGAATGTGTTTTTGTTGTTCTTTCATCATTCTTCTAGCCTGCAATCACCAGTTCATCAGGGTGCTATTTTTATCTCTGCCTTCTTTTCTAAGAACAGTAAGATCCATCAGAATAAAGTACTGTTTCTGTTTCTGCTCACCTGACTTCTCCAGTGTTAGCGGTGACTGACACATAGTAGGCACTGAACAAATGTTACAATGTGTGGTTCCAAATCAGATTCCAGTGAGGGAGAAATGATTAATTTGATTCATTTATGCAGATATGGCATTTTTCCAGGAATGTATCAACAAAATATGAAAATTTCACACTGGGAAGTTTTTAAAGCAGTTTTGAAAATGCAAGGGTAATTACTAATCGCAAACCAAACATCTTCACTGTACTTTTGGGAATGAGAAAACACAAAAAAAGAAAACCCTTTAAAATTTCAGTGGAATAGCATGCATTTTTAATGCATAGGTTTTGTTCATCCTTAAAAGTAGAAATGTACTTGTATTACGTTTATGGAAACTTTAATTTGTATACCACAATAGTATGCAAGATTTTATGTAAAATAACCTGAAAAAGGTAATGGAATTTAAATCTTAAATAGGAATACTATAAGTCATTGAAATTATATATAAGTTTTTAATGAAAAGATTTTTATGAAACCTGTGTCACTATCATAATTGATATTAAGATTTTTATATTTTCCCCTAGTTAATATTATAGTCTGTAATAATCTGAAACATTCTAAAAAAGACTATGAATTGTATTACCACATAAAGGATTTTACATTAAAACATTTTTATAGTGAATATATTTTTATTCTAAAAACACCCTGATGCTCAAATTTAAAGGAAAATCATTTGAAATTATTTACTATTGCTTATTCTAAGTGCATAGTAAGCAAATACATGTCATATAATATTATATATTACACATATTACATATAGTATATATAATATTTATATAATATATATTATACATATATAATATATAAAGTCCCAATGGTACATTTTATTATAAAAGACCCTCTATAATTTTTAAAATAATGATATATTCATATGATAGATGTAGAGACACATTAACCTTGATAATGGACACTAAAGCTATAAATACAAAAATATACTTCAATGGCCAATGCTTAACAGACTGAAATATTACTGAACTAGTAGCATTTATTTATTTATTTTTATTTTAAAAATTATGTAAATAATTTTTAATTTTCAGTTACACATGACATATAATGTTATATTAGTTTCAGGTGTATAACACAGTGATTAGACATTACATAATGTACTAAACAATCATCCCAATAAATCTCATACCCACCTGACACCATACATAGTTATTAGAACATTATTAACTATATTCCCTATACCATATTTTACATCCTATGACTATTCCATTACAACCAATTTGTAATTTATTTCCTTCACCTTTTATACCCATCCACCGAAACACTCTCCCTTCCAGCAGCCATCAAAATGTTCTCTGTTTCTATGAGTCTGTTTCCATTCTGTTTGTACATTTGTTTTGTTTTTTAGATCAATTGTTGATAGATATGTATTTATTGCCATTTTACGTTTCATACTTTTTATCTTTTTTTTTCTTCTTCTTCTTAAAGAGGACCCTTTAACATTTCATGTTATACCGGTTTGGTGTTGATGAACCCCCTTAACTTTTTCTTGTCTGGGAATCTCCTTATACGTCCTTCCATTCTAAACAATAGGTTTAATGGGTAATCTTGGTTGTAGGTCCTTGCTTTTCATCACTTAGAATATTTCTTGACAATCCTTTCTGGCCTACAAAGTTTCTGTTCAGCAACTAGCTGACAATGTTATGGGAGCTCCATTATAGGTTACTAACTGCTTTTTTCTTAATGTTTTTAAGATTCTATCTTTGTCCTTAACCTTTTGCATTTTAATTATGATGCATTTTGATGTGGGCCTCTTTGGGTTCATCTTGTTTGGGACTCTTTGTGCTTCCTGGACTTATATGTCTTGTTCCTTCACAGGATAGGGAAGTTTTCTGTTACGATTTTTTTTTCAAATGGGTTTTCAATTTCTTGCCCTCTGTCTTCTCCTTCTGGCACTGCCAACAAATGAATGTTGCTACACATGAATTTGTCCCAGAGGATCCTTATGCTATCCTTATTTTTTGGATTCTTTTTATTCTTTTTTTCTTTTTGCTGTTTGGATTGTGTGCTTTTTGTTTTCTTATATTCAAAGCCACTCTTTTGACTCTTGGCTTCATCTACTCTACTGTTGATTTCTTATAGATTAATCTTTATTTCAGTTAGTATATCATTCATTTTGGGCTCGTTCTTTTTATGGTTTCCATGACATTTTTTATGTTGTTGAAGTTCTCCCTAAGTTCATCTACTATTCCCCTAAGTCACTGAGCATCCTTAAAACCAGTATTTGGGACTCTGCATCTAGTAGACTGCTTGTCCACATTTTGTTTAGTTCTTTTTTAGTTTGTTTGTAGTTTTTTTTCTGTTCTTTCATTTGGGACATTTTTATTTTTCTCCTCATTTTAACTGCTTCACTGTGTATGTATTAGGCTGAGTTGCCTTACATAGTGGGTTTTATATAGGGTTCAGTAGCACAGCCTCCCCAATTACCCAAGTTGGCAACTACAAGTGCATGACCACTTGTTGGCTATGTATACTTCCTGTTGTAGTTGAGACTTGACTGCTGTTGACACATTAATAGGCAGGAAATACCCCCATGCCAATTGGCTGAAAGGACTGTCTGTGACTACTGACCACCATGGAGGATCAGCTGTTTGGGGTCCACCCCACGGAACAGCACCCATGCCACTGATGCTCTGGTGCCTGTGGAGTCTGACCCTTGAATGTGTAGCTTATGGAGGTGGCTGGGTCGTGTTTTGACATGGTCTGAATTTTGCTGCCAGGTGTGCTCACTCTGGGGCCTCTCTGGAGTTGTAGGCCAAGGTCAGTTGCCACTGTCTTCTTCTTGGGCCACCAGCATGGAGCAACAAAGCAACCTGCAGAGGTCTGTTACTTGTGGTGGGCTTAGAGGTACCCAGGTGAGGCCACGCTGTGAACCAAGGATGGCTGCCTCTAGTGTCATATCTAGGACCACTTAGCAAGAGGTACAGTGCACACTGAGGCCAGATGCTGCTTTTTGAGAGATTTTAAGCAAATCTGAAGATGATCCAAGATAGGCCATTTGTATAGAAAAGCCACTGGAAATAGCTTGGGTTGGATCCACAAGCTGGTTTTGTGCAGGCTCTCAGGGAATCACCAGGGTGGGGTAAACAGTGTGAGACACTTTATGGAGAGTCAGATATGTTGCCCTCCTGCCAGCTCTGTAGAGGAAGGGCTCAGAAAATGAACCATGGCCTCTGCCAGAACTTCTGCCTGGGGGAAAGCTGCTTTTCTAGCCCGTGACCTGACGCCAAACAATTCAGTTTCTCGTATATGTCCCTAATGCCTTTCAAGCTGCTGCCCCAGCACTGAAGCTCAGAGAAAGAGGGCCCTTTAAAGGGAACTGTCTGGGATTCTAGAACCCCTTCATCTCACTCAGCCACAATCCCTGCTGGATTTTACAGCCGGAAGTATAAGGACCTATCTTCTTGGCTCTAGAGCCTCTGCTACGAGGGCTCCGATGTGAAGCTTGGACCTCTCACTCATCAGAGGGGACCCCCATAGCCAAGATATCCCTCCCAGTTTTTATCTGTCACATTTGAGTGTGGGATTACCCTTTCAGTGTCTCTGCACCTCCTACCAGTCTTAATGTGGCTTTTCTTTTTTTAATCCCTAGTTGTAAGACTTTCATTCAGCTAGAAATTGGGCAGTTCTAAATGATGGTTGTTCTGTAGTTTAGTTGTAATTTTGATATGATTGCGGGCAGATATGAGGACCCCATTTACCTATGCCTTCTATCTTGACCAAAAAATTAAATTAATGGGCTTTATATTTCTCTTCTGTATTTCAGCAGTTTCTCCCAATGTCATTTGCCATCTTCCTTCCTTTCGTTGATAATCATGATATCTTTCAGTAAAACGTACTTTCTTCAGGCACTGATGAATTCCCTAAGTCAGGGTGCCAGAGACTGATAAGGGCATGATGCTGAGCTTCACTGCTGCCCTTGCAGAAATAAATGGTACAGAGGAGGTAAATGAGAGCAGTTACACTGAACCTTAAATGAGCTTTATCAAGCGATTGTTTTCTAACAGACTCTTCAAAGCACATCTTGTTATAATATTCCTGATGAGATATTCCAGCTTATTAGACAGCAAACTATTACAGCAGTAATGTGGCCTCATTTAACAATATTAAACCCAAATGACTATCAATGTTCACTGCTCCTCTTTGTCACAGTAATAACCTTTATTTCACATTTTAATATTTTTTCAATGTCAATGGCCTAAAAATTAATTTGGAGTTTTCTCTCATAACATACAGTGTTGAATATCTCACTTGTACCCAATGAGATACAGAGAAAGAGTAATAAATTATTGTTTGGATGGAGAATGAGTCAAATCTCATACTTGATTCCAAGTTAATGTATAATTCCCTATTAAATAATTATTTATTTTAAATGTGGGATATTGTGATCAAATCAGTTTTAACATTAATCATGAGATTTAAAATATTTTGTGGAAATAAAATATATAATTGCAACTAGATTTATTTAACAAATATTTGGACCACATTAAGTTAAAATCTAAAATAAATGTGTCACAATGAAATGACAAAATACAGAGCAATCTGGCTTTTTCTATAAAGTCATAAACTCTAAATATATCTATATTGAATAGAATCTAACTTAAGAGATCTTTATTTAAAACCATCTTTGTAAAGGGTGAAAAGTGAAATGTCACGTATTGCCACAAGTATTAGATATTAAATATTCATTAAGTAACTATTACTACTTATCAATATTTAATAAAGATACGGAGGCATAATTTAAAATTTTACCTATAACATAACAATAGTCACAAAATGTTAAGGTATATTCTAACCAAAAGATTGACATTGATGACATGCAGCAAACAAACACATAATACAAGAAACATACACATCAAGCCCTTCTTGGGGTAGGTCACGGTTAGTGTCTTATGTGTAAGTGACACAGGAGCTTGTTTATATCCTGTGAGGATGATGGCAAAACGCCAGGACATATCCAGGATAGTATATGTATGTTTTCTTATGTAAACCTCACTTAATTTCTCATAAGGAAGTTATTGAAATCGATATTTCACATTATACATTTGTAGAAAGCTAGGTTACAAAAGATTAGATAGCTTTCCCAGTTTACAAAACCAGATCGTTTTGTTTTAATCCCCATCACTGATTTCAAGAACAATTTTTCCCTATTACGCTATGCAGTGAAAATAACTGTAACAGTGACTCCTATTCCCCTTTAATCCCTATTATTCTCCCTATATACACTTATCTCAAAATGTTTTATTAATCAATACGTTATTAATTTTCTTGAAAAATTGGATGATGACATCAAAACAGAATATATTTAACTGAGCCCAGCAGACCACAACTCTTTAGCAACTCTTTATTTTTTTTCCAGAAAGAAAGCACTTCTAGAGAGAGCCAGGGCAGTTAGTAGAATCTCATGGGAGTCCTCCAGTATATACTTTTCCAGGAGATAGGTACTATACCCACCTACATGGGAGTAAAGAGTTCCACTTTACAGAAATATTTGATCACATAAATGCCAATTAAAAATAATAACTATAATCACATGCTGGTCTTTGTTAAAAATAAGATTAACAACAATAATACTAACAACAAAATGTACATAAAAACAAATTTGAAGAATTTTTTTTAAAGTTATGTTATACAGCATTTTAATTTAAAGGAAATCATGAAAATAAATAGTACAATAATTAGTAAAGCTGACTGGGAATCAGAACTGTTAAGTATAATTAAAACTTTAAGAATTTCTGATCTACCTTAAAATACTAAATCAGATGTGCAATCTGGAAAATACATTTTAAAAAATTCTCAGAGTATTCTGATATAGCTGATCCCAGCATTTAGAAACCAACTGAAGTTTCAATTTTTCATTTTACATATAGGAAAATTATTTTATTTTCTTTATACAAAGTGTCAGTTGTTTTTGACTATATTCAACATTTTATAAATTATACAAAATATTTCTAGGTTTTAACACTGATTATATAGAATTACTTTAATCTATTACCTTGAATAGAATTTGTCCTATCTTTGCAATATATATCACAGTCTTCCTACGTAAATCTTGGAGGTAAAAATGAAAGGGAAATCCATAAATTAAATTGGATGGAAAAATCTTATACATACTATAATTACAAACTCTTGGAAGGATTGAGAGGAAGAAAAAAATTTCTGTGAGAAGAGTATGACTATATTTAACTGAGAGACATGGTTCATCTGTTTGTATTAGATACTTATAACAATAACTGTTAACAGGGATCAAAACAACAATTGAAAATGCCACCATATTTATGTATTCAAAAGTTTACATTCACATGAATTTCATTAACACATGAGTGAAACAAAAGTGAGCGAAGTTCTAAAAAATTATGGATTAGTGTGATTACCGATAGTCAAATAAATTGCTAGAGTGATGTATTCTTTACTTTTTAAAGCATTCTAGGAATGGCCCTGGCTGGCATAGCTCAGTGGATTGAGCATTGGCCTGCAAACCAAAGGGTCACTGGTTTGATTCCCCAGTCAGGGCACATGCTTGGGTTGCAGGTCAGGTCCCCTGTAGGGGGTGAGCAAGAGGCCAACACACATTGATGTTTCCCTCTTTTTCTCTGTCTAAAAATAAGATAAATAAAATCTTTAAAGCATTCTGGGAATGGTAATTAGAAGATTAGTTAATGACTTGTTTTTGTCAAATGCACATATTTTATGTTATTCTCATTTTGGAATTGATCAGAGTTATGAATGATGAGAATGCTTATGGACATGATAGATTATTCCATGTGTAGCAAGTTAAGGATCTTTTTAGCATTTTATTTATTTTAATATCCCCATAGTAGCTTCTGATGAATAATTTTTTAAAGAAACCATTAAATATTTAATTTTTTACATATCTCATTACATATAGCCTATTGTATCAGGCATTAATATTGTGAACTATATAATTATTTTTTAAAATAGCAGATCTTTGAAATTTTTATTTAAATTCCTATTGTCCTATAATCTAATGGTCTAATTAAACAAATAGACATTAAGCCTATTTTATGCGCTTTTCACTGTAATAGATAGTGAGACAGTGGTGAACAATGCAATTCCTTTAGACTCACAAGGCCAGTACATTGGTCTTAACACATATATTACAATGAACCCAAAGTTAAGAAATGCTTTTTAGTACGTTACTCGTTCTTCCTAGTCAGCATTGATTTTAATGCCAAGAATTATAGTAACCTTTCTTCTAAGCTAAGGCAGTACTATTAATCCCTCAAATGGTGATAATGCCTTAATATGATTATTGTATAATTATTAGAGACAAGCCACCTTCACCTCTGCACCGCTTTTTTCCCCCGCTAAGACTCTCTCCATTTTCCACTGCTATTGGAATCACAGAATGCATTGCCTGTCTTGAATAAAGTAACTGTGAAATTAACATTTGAACCAGAAAGCTTTCTATTGACCCAGAGATATAAAATTAATCCCTCTACCAAATAAGTTCTTAGAGCTGACCAGAATGCAATAGTGTCAAAAAGAAGAGTAAAGTATATCTATACAAAACAAACCTCATTTTCCTTTAGTTTATAGATTCACACATAGGAGAAACCCAGACAATTTTTGGCATGGAATATGTTCAGCTTTTCATTTTATTGTGTGTACCATGTAAAATGTTAAAAACAGAGTCCTATTTTACAGTGCCACCAGCTAACTATATGTCTCATGTAAAGAATATTCTTTTTTTACAGGGTTTAAAATGAACACTAATAATTTGACCTTCAAAAATACTTGACAAGGTAAAAATTTTTTAAATCTTTATTAAGTTTCTTTTTTTTTTTTAAATACTATGCCTGTTACCTCTACCATGTAATTCCTTCAGTGCTTAATTGGTTACACATAACATTCACTCTTATTTTCATTAAGTAACAAAGATACACATAATTGCCCCAAGAACTCAGATTTAAGACCCAAGTAACAATTTTAACTATGAAGAGCTTTGAAAGCACATGTGACTTTCTTTTATTACCATATAAAGCAGTTCATAACATTTTACTGATAGGTTTAATTGTTCATGTTCATTAATTTTTTCGATAAAGTGTTCTTTCAGTTGTTGAAACTGAAGGACTTAGTATTTTAAAGAAAGTAGGAAAGTGAACATGTACAACAAATGTCATTTTCTATAGGAATTAAACTTTTTCTTTCTGAAACAAGTGTAACTACATGTATTTCCCCATGCCACTGCCAAACTGAACCATGACATGGCCAATTCATTCTTTTCAGCTGTCTTCATGATGGATCCACAAGTTCTGTCCTGTCTAAACTGGAATTTTTTACCCACTAAAGTTAGATGATTCAGGTAACTCACACAACAGCTGCCTGTTTACTGACCTAGTTAAATGACATGCTTACCTTTGTAGAAATAAATGATAATCCCTCTTCCACACACTGAAGCACACACCTTAACAAATCCGTCAATCAGGAGAGCTGAAGGATTATATATTGTCTTTTATACTTAACTAGACAAAAGCAATAACGCAAATAAGGAAATCTCTTTTTTCAGACATTGGACATATCATCTAGTCAAGTACTGTCAAGAGTTAAGAAGATAAATTACCTTTCGTACTCTCTAGAAGTACAAAAAAATAAGTTAAAAATATAAGAGCCAAAAAAAAGGATGTAATTGCTAGAATTTTAAACAATGTAGACAGTCTAGGTAGTAGTTTTGTGTGCATTCTAAACAATGTTTTGTTGGGTAGTTTTTAAGGGGAAATCCATTATCAACAACTAAATTCTACAACTCCCTCATCTTTTTAAAAGCTGACAGCAGGGCTCTCATTCTGATGCGAATGTTCTGAAAGGCCAGGCCTCGTCAGTTCTAAGGAGGCTCTGCTCTCACCCTGCACATGGTGCGCAGAACATCGTGGCACTTAATGTTCCTTTGCATTTCATCAGAACGACTGCTTCTTTCCATTTATCCATGAAGCAAAAATTGCATTCTTTATTTTCTGCAGTAATTTCATTGTCACAAAATTGTTCAGATTCATTTCATTTTTCTATATCTGTCTCCTACAGTATTGCTGTTTTCTAAGAATTTAAAATATTCAAAACTATACGTATATAATTCTATAGAATATTCTTTGTTATGATAAAAAACAAGTACCATGGGCAATGCTGTAGATATCACAGGTTTACAGTGCACTATTCACTATCATATGAATAAATATTATAGTGATAAAAGATATTGAATTTTTATTCAATAAATGAATGTTCTTTATTTCATCTGACTTTAAATTCTAAATTTGTATCGAACAATGTCTTGTTCATTAAAACAGTAACTCCCCTAGCCTCATTTAAAATTACATAATAACATTATTTCTAATGATGAGTTTCCCCAACTCAAGTGCACGTGGGCAGTGGCAACAATTGATATGCAGGGCCATACAACACAAGAGAATGTACCTGAACCAAAAACGGCAGAGAAGAGTAGCTTGGGTTTATCTCAGTTGTGAGCAGACTTTCAGGAGCATATATCATGGCTGGCGAATCCTCCAGGGATATTTTACCTGCCTCATGTAGGTTTTGATATATTTCATTTATACTCTTTTACTGTTTTAGTCATCATAAGAGATGACCAGTTCCTTGATTATAGTATTGTACTCTAATTTTGTATTTTTTTATGCTGTTAGCACAATATTTTAAGTAGCTATATCTTGGGTTCATAGTAAACATTATAGGTATGCACCCATCATGAAAATTCAGAACCTTAATAGGTGCATGGTAGATTTTAAATAAATAGTTTAAAAATTGTTTGTTGGTGATACAGCTATCCATGCTCTTTTAATGGTGCCTGAAAGGAAATCTATGATAGAGACAAATCATCTTAGAGTTTGGGCATTTGCTTTTAGAATATTAAAATTCCTAGAAAGGAAGCTTATTCATTTCTGTATAGATATGTTTTATATATTTTGAAATCAAATGAGAACTAATAGTTTTGATCTAAATTTGCTCTCTCAGCAAATAGTGCAATTCCATAAAAGGGACATTCCATATATATTTCATAAAATACACTAACATTGAATAATACAACTGAATTTTTTAAAAATGGAGTAATTATTTCTGTAAAAAGTCTAAGATATCCTCAACTTGCAAAAAAAAATTTAAAGCTACATGAATTGTGAGATGCTAAAAATATGATTCATGTTTAAATCAATATTGTATATAATGGGACATCATATAATTTTTCATAAGTTATTTTGTTTCCTCAGAAAATATTTGTCAAGTTAAACATATGGCAACTTTACTGAATTTGCTTACTATTTATAACAGATTTTAGGTAGAGTTTTTAGATATTTCCATAGATATTATTTCATCTACAAATAGTAACAGTTTTACTTCTCTTCTGAAGAATATGCTCTTTATTGCTTATTCTTGCTTAATTGCTTTGGCTAGAACTTCTGATACTATACTGAATGAAAGTGGTATGTATAGGCATCGTTGCCTTGTTTCTGATGTGACAAGAAAAGCTTCCAGCTTTTCACCATTGAGTATATTAGCTTTGGGCTTGTGATATATATAACCTGTTTTATGTTGAGGTGCCTTCCCTCTAAACCACTTTGTTGAGTTATTATCATAAACACATTGAATTTTGTCAAATACTTTCTTGCATCTATTGAGATGATTATGTGATTTTTATCCTTTATTTTGTTAAAATAGTATATCACATCTATTAATTTTTGGATGTTAAAATGTTCCTTCATCCTTAGAAAAAAACTCATGTGATTATAGTATATGATACTTTTAATATATTATTGAATCCAGTTTGTTAATATGTTGTTAAGGATTTTTGATTATCAAGGATATTGGCCTGTATTTTCTTTTCTTGGGCTTCCTTGTTTTCCTTGATTTTGGTATCAGGCTAATGCTAGCCTTGTAAAATGAATTTGGAAGAATTTGAGAAGGTTGGTATTAATTTTACTTTAAAAGATTGGTAGAATTCACTAGTGAAGCTGTCTATTCCTGGTCTTTTTTTTGGGGGGATGGGTAATTAATATTCACAAATGTTATATATATTTTTGGACTAATACCTTAATTGTTATGTAATACACTTCTTTCCTTCTTACTACAGTCTTTGTTTTGAATTCCATTTTGTATGAATGAGACCAACTTTCTTTTGCTTATTTACATGAAATATCTTTTTTAAACCTTTCGCTTTCTGTTGGTATCATCATATTTGAAGTTAGTCTCTTTTAGGTAGGTGGGTCTTGTTTTTTTACCATTGAGCCACTCTATGTCTTTCAAATGGAGAATTCAGCCCATTTATACTTACTTATTGATAGGTATGTACTTATTACCATTTTGTTCATCGTATTCTGGCTACTCTGTATTGGCTCTTTGTTCCTTTCTTTCTCTCTTGCTCTCTTCATGGTTTGATGATTATTCAGTGGATGTTTTGATTCCTTTCTCTTTATTCTGTATGATCTACTAGAGGTTTTCTTTGTGTTTACCATTAGGCTTACTTATAACAACTTATATTTATGTCTATTTTAACTTGGTAACATTTTAAGTTTAATTGCTTTCTAAAGCTCTACATTTTTACTCCCCAACCTCATTATATGTTTGTGTAATTTTTATCTTGTATATCCCTTAACTAACCATGTAGTTATGATTATTTTTCCTACTTCTGTCTTTAATCTTCATAATAACATTGAGTGATTCATATACCACCTTTATAACATTAGATCATTGTGAATTTTACAATGTATTTACCTTTACCAGTGTGATCTCTATTTTCATATTTTTGTAAGTAATTACCACCTTCTTTTTTAAGGTTTAACATATCTTGTAAGGTCATTCAATTGGTGATAAACTTCTTTAGCATTTATTTGTTGGGAAAACTTATCTTCAAATCACATAGAATGTTTTGAGTTGGAATTTTTAATTTCCTTCAGCACTTTAAATATTGTACCACTCCCTCTGTACTGAAAAGTTGTTTCTGAAAATTACTGACAGTCTTATGGGGCTGTTCTTGTACATACAAGTTATTTTTCTTACTGCTTTTAAGATGCAATCTTTGTCTTTAAAAATTGGCATTTAAATTTTAACATTTCTTCGTGTGGGTCTCTTTGGGTTCATCTGCTTTGGAACTCCATGGGTTTCTTGCATATGGATGTCTGTTTCCTTTTCCAGGTTAAGCAAGTGTTCCACCTCACTTCTTCAATTAAATTATTTACCCCTTTCTGTCTTGCTTATCCTTCAGGGACTCCTATAATGAGAGTGTTCTCCTTATATTTTTCCATAAGACCTTTCATTTATCTTCCCCTTTTATTCTCTGTTCTGATTGTGTGAGATCCATTGCCCTCTCTTAAATTCACTGTCCTTTCTAGTTCTTCACCAGGACTGCTGTTGAAGTCGTCAAATGTATTTTTAGTTCAATTATTGTATCCTTCAGCTCTGTGATTTGTATTTGGTACTTGTATTTTCTGTCTCTTTGTGGAAGCTCTCACATGTTCATCCATCCTACACCCAAGATTGATGAGCAATTTCATTTTTGCTGTTATAGTTGTCCCACTTTTATCCCTTTATCCCCTCCACCCTGCACCCCATCCCATCATCCCCGCACCTCTTAGTCCATTTCCCGCCACCACCACTTTTCCCAGTCCCACCTACCCGCACCTCCCACCCTCAATCCTTCCCCCATTTGGCTTTGTGATGGGTCCTTTATGCATGTTCCTTGATAAGCATTTTTATTACCATTATTTTGAATTCTTTATCAGGCAAATAATTTACCTTCATTTAATGAATGGCTTTTCCTGAGGTTTTGTTATTTATTTTGGAACATATTCTTATATTTATTCATTTCCCTTGACTTTATGTGTTGGTTCTATGCATTAGATAAAACAATTACCTCTCCTAGTCTCACGGGAGTGGCCTTATATAGGAGATAAACCTTATCATTTAACGAGCCCTAACTCTTGTTGTTCTTAAACCTTTGTGATTGTCTAAGCAACCTAATTTATTTTTAATGGTTCCCAGTAGTTGAGAGTATGTCCAAACCTATCACTATCCCAAATAGGAGGATTTAAGTTAGCACAGAGATTCATACTGATGCCCTCTGGCAGTAGCTTTGAAAGTAAGTACATGTATAGAGCTGTGTGGGACTATAAACATAAGTTCCACTGGCCACATGCATCAGGTAATCTAGAGATGTCCCCTGGATTGTAGTTACAAAAATTGAGGCCTCAGAAAAGTGTACTAGTTTTTTTTCTTTTTTTTTTCCCCAGGGGATACTGGCAATGAGCAGTAGGCAACAACAGAACATAAATATGGTGTCCAGCTGATTCTGTGCCCAAAATGCACAGTACTAGGTCCCAAGACATGTGGCAGAGCAGAAGTTTGATTCTCATACTGAAGCTCCAGAGGAGAAGCAAACAGGCCTCTTTCACAGAAAGACTAGGGGATATGTTTTAAGCTGTTATCTGCTCAGTGCTCTGGGCATGGCCAAGAACTCCATTTGTTATAGTTCCATGGGGCCCAGGAACACAACCTGTGCTGACCACCAGAGCTAGATGGCCAAGGGCCGTCTTCTGGGTGGCAGCCACAAAACATGTGGGACCATAGGTAAAAATCAATGTACCACAGTCAAGATCTTCTCTTGGAGATACTGACACTCTGGAGATAGCAGAGGGAGAAGGTCAAGAAAGTATGTGCTCTATGAGGTCTACTGAAAGGATTACAGTCAGTCCTTTGACTGTTTTAATTGGAAACCTAACCCTCAGGCCATAACTATAAAGATAAGTTACTAGGTCTTTCTATATAGGCTGAGCTCCTGGGTCTATTGCCTCTTTCTGTGCCCTGGGGGTGGCAGCCATCTAAGAACAGTTTTTTTCCATTGGTTACAGTGCTATGGGACCCTCAGGCATAAACCCTACTGGACACCATAATCTGGCATCTAGAGATATCCCCTGGGCAGCAGCTAGAGAAGGGTATACGCTCCTTTCAGGATATATCAGCTACCAGGAGTGAGGCCCAGGGAGTACAGAAAGAAGGCACCTGTGACTGGCATGTGGCTAAGAGAGAGTTCATAGATAGTACCCACCCGCTGCCACATCCCCAGAGAGGATCTCAGAAGGTCCCAAGATGTGTGTTAAATCAGATGCGTGCCTCTCCAGCCAGTGCTTTAAGATGACCTAATGAGCTTCTTTCACAGAAAGTCTGGGTACCTCTGAATCTGCTGCTTCTGCATTGGGCCCTGGGGTGAGCGAGTTCATATGCTCAAGGGCTTTAATAGCTGTTTGTCAATTTACCATACCTCTGTGAGTCTTTGCACCTAAGCCCAATTGCTTTTAAAAATTAAATGTTTTGGGGGCTTGTCTCTAGGCTGTAGGGTTAAAAGTTGGTGGTCCGTGTGGGGTCAAAACCTTTACTCTTCAGGGTAGAGCTCCGGGTTTAGTTTCCCCACTCGCCAACCCAGTTATGGGTCCCTGTGCTGGAATGCAATGCATGGCAAAAATGGGTCACAGCCTCTCCTCTCCACTTCAGTGTGGATTTTTCTCATTTACTTGATATGGAGGAATTACTCAGCTAGCTTTTAGGTTTTTTTGGGTTTTTTTTTCCACCCAGAGGAAATTGTGTATCTGTAGATTCAGCGTGTCTGTGGGAGGTGGTGAGTTCAGGGTTCTTCTCTGTTTCCACTTTGAAGAGGAATTTCCTGTTTTTCATTGAAGAAAAATATCCTCATTAGAGAAATTTTAGAGGAGTAATTTTGCATAATCTCCTGTGCTACCATTTATTTCCACATCTGTTTATGAAATTGTTTTTTCATTGGTCAACAGTTACTTCTTCATAATAAAACTCAGCAGATGAATGCTAATTTTATCTACTTCCTCTTGAAATGTTTTGTACTCCCTTTCATAAACCATGGTGTTTGGTTTCATTTATAGCCTCTAAACATTCCTCCTTTTGTTTTTCCTTTACTCTATCTTATCGGAGCTGAAGAGCATAGAGGTTAAGAACAAATGTTCTAGAATAAAACTGTTTGGATATATGGCCCATGACTTCCATTTACTTATTTCTTCATCTATTAAAATGTTAATTTTAATATTGTTCTTACATTGTAAGTCTATTGTGGATAAGTATTAGATAAAATAATATTTGGCATTTTGTTACTCCTCATAGTTGTTACCTCTAAATATTCTGTCATAAGAATTATTATAAAATGTACTATTTATTCGCGTCCTGCTTTCTGAGCTCCAGCTGAGCATTGGAATGTGGCATTCCAAGTCCCCTACTGGAAATTTCATATTCTCTAACTCAAACTACCACTTCTCCTTAGCCTACTCTCTCCTCATGCCAGTGTTATACCTGTTTATGAGATCACTTGTTAACCAAATTAGAAATGTAAATGTTATCCTTGATCCCCACATCTTAATTCTAATCTAGTCAATGAATCTGTATCATTCTTTTCTCTCACTACCCATACCTAATTCATGTCTTTATTATTCAATACTCTTCTGACTATAACAGGCTCTGCCAGGTTAATCTCACAATAAAACTCTGATTTACTAAAGTCTACTTATTATTATTTCTTTTTACTAAAATTTCTTGCCTTGGTTTTCAAGATTTGTTATGGTCCTGATTACCATTTCCATTCTTATACCCTATAGCTCCCACAATTGTTACTGGCCAGACTTCTGCTTCTTCCTTGCACACATCTTGAGTTTTCCAATCTTTGTCACTTTCCTCCTTTCATAAAATTTCTCCTGGAATATCTTCCATTTATTTGTTATTTTCTCCCAAGAAAAATGCCACATGTCCTACAAGTTTATACTCCAGTTCTTACATTATTGTATGAAAATCTAATTATTCACTCTAAGGTGATTTGTTTAAATCTAAAACATTTAATTTCTAATTGAATTTATTATTTCCTGCCTTTAAAGTTATTTTTGTATGTATTTTCTCCCTTTTGAAGAAACCATGTATTATCTTCAACAAGAAAGAACTAGAACTGCACTACATTGAAATGGTAGTATAGAAGGTTGGAGTAAGTAGAAAGAGCATTGAGTTTGAATCCACTGGCCCCTCCATCCTACACTTGACCTAGACCATCCTTTTGTCCAGCATATTCACACTACTGGCCCCTTAGTCACCTGGTAGTCATCTTGGTTCTCAGATTGACTGTTACGTTTCAGTGCTTGTTTTTAAATAGACCTTATAGCCACAAAGCAAAAGAATTGCGATGCTAGCAATTCAGACATGCCAAAGAGAAGCCATAAAGTGCTTAATTTTTAGTGAAAAGCTGAGTACAATACAGTATCTTGAGAGAAACCAATTCACATAACTTTTATTACGGCATATTGTTATAAATCTTTTACTGTGCCTATCTCATAAATTAAAATTTATAATAATTATGTATAGGAAAAAACACAGTATGTATAGGATCTGGTACCATCTGGGGTTTCAGGTATTCACTGGGGGTCTGGGAACATATCTCCTGTGGATATATAAGGGCTACTGAATTTAAGGATAAACACCTCCTCTATTGTTATTTTCATGAAAATCTACACTATAATGGGGTTAGCCTGGCACATTTGGTATTTCTTCAACTGTTACCTATCTAGTAATTTGATTGGTCTATCAGCATACCTAGTGGCAATAATTTCTATACCTGCCAGCTGGTGTGGTAGCAACCTATGCACCATGACCTTGCAAGTCACAAAGAACATGCATATTTCTTTATTTATTTTAGCATTAAAAACAAGACACAAATGAAATTATACCTCTAAATATTTAAGAGTTTAGAAATCTTTTAACTAGATAGTTAAGTTCTAGCTTAGAGCCCTTCCCAATGTGATATTCATTCTTTCTGAGGAGAAGGAAGGTCAGCTAAAACATGCTGAAGGTGTACTTCCACAATCAAATATATTGACAGTCCCCAGCACTAATCCACTGGTTGCCTGACTGAAGTTTTAGCTTCATCATTATAGACATGTGCATGTCCCTCTCCCTCCACTGCTCCTAGTTGTTTTACTCTAAAAAGCAGCAGTAGTAACTCACAACAACAAAGACTTTGAAGCCCCACCTAAGTCTACACATTCAGTGCCTCCAGGAGTGGTGTCCAGAAACCATATATTTTAACAAGTAGCTGTAAGGATTATTTTTATTATATTCTGAATTCCTGACAGTTTTCCTTATTCATTGTTGGCCATGTTATCTGATTCACAGTGTTTCTTTACTCCGTACTTTGAACTGATTGTAGTAAGTGCAGCATATATGTGGATGACCCTGAGTTTCTTTGCCCTGTGATCACTAATGAACTTCTCCCCTCCTCCATGTTGGCCACAAACTCCTTGGAATGCGTCATCTGCAGAACGTGTGGAATATCTAAAATCACAAATTCATATATCCTTTCAAGCCACTATGACCCATCAATCCATTTGTCTTCCTAAAGTTACCTCAGAATAACAACTTTTCTCTTTCATGGAAAGACACAACCCATTTATTCCAACTTCACATTGTTTGCCTGGACAGCCTATTTTAGCTTTCTTCTTTATCCATTGTAGATTCTGACGTTTATCATTATAATCGCTCCCTTGAAAATGACCTTACCTGTTTTTCCATTTCTCTTCCAGATATATTTATCTGGCACTCCAACTATACATAAACTCAAACAACTGTCTTCTCTGTTTTATTCATGCAATGGATTATTCCTGGAGAAAAGCCCCACATCCTGGAATATGGATTGATGAATGTTAATCTCATTCAGGCACTTAAATCAAAGGCACTCACTCACTTTCTGCAATTATATTCTACCTTTTCCTCTTTTCTCAAACCTACTATTTATTTGTTCTATATTGATGGTTTTAACTCATGTCATTAAGAAAATAAAAGCCATGAGACATATTTTCTAAGTATAATACTTAATATATTTATTTTTTAATCTATCCTCCATGTGCATGTGTGTGTTAAGATAGAAGAGTTCCACATTTCATCAAAGGATGATCTCTCCAGAGAGGCTGTGGGTCACATTTTCATTACTTGTATTTCACTTATTTCCCCTATAGTTATCTGTATCTCCTTCTCAATAGAATCATTCCCACTGAGAATGAATTACCATTTTTAAAATAATCAATTTTAAAGGAAAACCTTTTCTAGGCTCTTCAACTTGCTAAAGTTCTGCTTTCTCTTTTTTTTTTTAATAGAAAGCATTTTTAAAAATATTATCTGCTTATTATGCCCACTTCCTTAATTTCTTTTTCAAGCCATGCCCATCTTGTGTTCTTTTTCTCTTGATCTACATGTTTGCAAATTAGTGGACACAACTGTGTCCTCATCTCATTTTTTCAAAGTGTCATATGACTGATATCTTCCTTTTAAAAATATTCTTTTAGTCTCTATTTTATCCTATGATCTGCTCTTTCCTTCTGACTCTAAATTTTTTTATCAATCCCATTTACTTCTAAAGTCCCCCAAAATTTCTAAAAATTGTGGATTTTATTTTTCAAAAATTAATCTTTAGTTTTTTGGGGGTTTTTTTGGCTAATCTCTCCTGATATGATTCCATTTACATTAATCATTTAATGTCATCTATATTCCAACCACTCCCAACATTATATGTACACTAGAAAACTTCTCTAAGTATCCAAATAATATATTTAATTATCTACTTTGCTTTTGACTGGATTTTTAATAGGCTTCTGAAAGATATATCTAAAACATAACTCTTATTGTTCCCTATATTACTTCACTAATTTTCCCTTTCAGGTAAATATAAGTAAGGGAACATATTGACTTGGATTTTCAAATAAAAAAATGGGGAGACTCTTAATTTATCTTCATTATCCTTTCCATTTATCAATCTAATCTACAGACCCAACCTCTAGATGTTATCAAAAATCAATCTACTTTTCTTCATCTGCACCTCCACCCCTCTAGCCAGGCCATCACATCACGTCTAGACATCTCCAGACGCATTTCCTTAATGGTGCCACTCTGCCAATCTGGTCCCTGTCAAATGCATCCTTTATCTAACTATAAAAATGCTCTTTTGAAAACATTATGTGACTCACACTGGTCTTATTCTCAATATTCACCAATGGGTACCCATTAAACTTAATATAAAAATTACTCTCTTATATGTAGCCTTTATATTAGCCCCTACATAGTCTGGCTCTGGCCAATCTCTAGAAACATTATTAGAAATGACTCCACACTTTACACATTATACTTTAGTGCAGAGGTTGAAAATTGGAGGCCTATGGATGTTGCAAGAGGATTCTTTGTATGTTTCTTAAGATTTCACACAGCTTGTAAGCAGTAGCACTGACTTTTCATTGTTTGAGGCAAAATTTTCAAGCGTGTTCATGTCATGGACAGCCTTGGAATACAGAGCTAGCCTCCCTCCAGAGCAAAAGGTTTACTTAAAGCCTTGGAAGATAAAGATGACATCTACCCCTAGAGCAAAGTAACAAACATGTACTCGTATCAGCTGGCCCCCTTGCATTGATCAATGGGAAATGAGGCTGGGAAAACCAACACAGATAATAATAATCTGATGATTGTTATGTGAACAATAAACTGTCCCTTGTCCTGACAAAAGAGTCTCACATCCTGCCTCATTGATGAAACTGTCAAAGCTAACTTGTTAGATTCCAAATAGAGTAAAATCCCAGGCTCTCCTGAGCTCTTTTTTGGTCTTAATAGCGATTACTATACTGTATTTTTTTTTTACTAATTTGATTCATTTGCTAATATTGCAAAATGTGGAGATTTCATGCAAAAATCAAGATCCAAGCCCCTCTTTGAAAATCATAACCTTTAGCTAATCTGGACCCTGCTTCACTCATGACAAAACCACTTGAGTTGTCTGTGATACTGATCTTTATGAGAGGTGTGTACTCTCAATTCACCAGAGACACCCCTCACCTTATCGTTATATTGGTACTAAGATCCACTGTCATTTGTCATTTATCACTGAGCTGGCGCTGTTGTTCTCAGTATTGCAAAGTTGAGGGAGAAAACAAAAGACAGACCCAGAAGACTAGCGTATCACAAAATTAGGACACAGTATATTTTTTTGCGTTAGTGAAAAATATTCCTATGTGTTTAATATGCAATCAGAAAGTGTTCCCTTTGGGAAGAATACAATTAAGATTCCATTAATATGCAAAGGAATTGTATCTGGGTAAAAAGAATGCAACTAAAGACATGCTTTTGCTTCACTCATTTACCTGACTGGTCCCAACAGGAATTTGAGTCATAACCTTGGCTCTCACTAAAGTGTCCTGCTTTCAGTTCATGAAACAAGCAAAAAAACTGTCCTACTTAGTGCCCTTTCGTGCTGCTCTGTCTGCCAGAAGTGCTTTTTCTGTGGATCTTCACAAAGCCTGCTTCTTTTCATCCTCCAAATCTCAGTTTAAATATCATCATCTCAAAGAGGTCTCCAAACATCCCCTCTAATTAGATCTGCCCTGGTCATTTTCTACCACAGCACATTTTCATGATCTTATTAGCAGTTTTCTACAGTTGTAAATTTATATTGATTTGTTTGCTTATAAATATCTGTTTTACCAGTAGACTCTAAATTCCTTAAGGAAAGACACTCTTCCAGGCTTATATACAGAATACATAACAAAACATATGACCTTACTTGATCCAATATTGGATAAATAAATGAACAAATTTTTCTTAGAATGCATTCTGATTAGTAGCTCGATGTGCTCTGTATGTGTTGTCATTGGCATTGAAATATTTTATAGTTAAGGTGCAATTTTTGGGGGTGTTGTCCTCTTAAAATTTTTCCTCTTTTGTGCAGTTTGTTCTAACATAAAGTAAGAGTTCCTTTGAGTAAAAAAACATAAATCTCTAGCTACTTTAATTAGATCAACAGATCATCATTCTCTTTTTATGGAATAAATGCTCTTTACCATTTTGATTAATACATTTTCTCTTTATAAATACCTGTTCTTAAATGTCTTAATTCCATATTTTCCAACTAGGGGTGTGCTGGGCAAGCCAGATTTATAGCTTTTTCAAATTCTGTGTTATTTAAACTGTTGTGGCTGATTTCAGGCTTTCAACCTGAAGGAACAGAAAACAGACTTAGAAAGAGATACACAGTATACTCTCATGAGACAGGCCAAACTGGCTGGATGATACTACCCTTTATAATGTTTTGGATTACACACTCATGCATATCAAGTTAACAAATAGGCTAATTAATTCTATTTGGATTTAGAAGTTGTGTCTCCATTTTTATTATGTATTCAATGAATAACTTGATGCTTCATGTCTCAATTTGGAAAGCTGCCTTACTCTATTTCCTTTTAAAACTTCTTTAAGGCTTAAGGTGGTTTCCGTTCGTTATGGACTTACTTTTGTATCCCCCAAATTCATATGGAGGAGCCATAACTACCACAGTGACTATATTTGGAAACAGAGTGTTTAAGGGGGTGATGAAGGTTAAATGAATTTGTAAGAGTGGAATCCTAGTTCAAGAGGACAGGTGTCATTTCCAGAACAGGAGGAGACATCAGAGACCTCTCTTACCTTCCCTCCCTCCGAGTGTGCACAAAGAAAGGTCACATGAGGAATCGAGGAATCAGCGAGAAGGTGACCACCTACAAGCCAGGAAGAGTGGCCTCACCCAAAATTAACCCTGTAGGCACCTTGATACTGAGAAAACAATTTCTGTTGTTTAAACCACTTGATCTGTGTTATTTTCTTATGATAGTACTAGCAGACTAATATATCATTAAATATTAGGTGCACATATCCTCAGTTTTTTTTCCTTTTCTTAAAGATAGGCACTGCCATAAAAAGATGAACAGTAGATGTTATCATCAAACTACATAATACATACACATTTACATAATATAATGAATGTACATATTATGATATATATTTTTCTCACTGTATTATTTAGTTGTACATATTAGAATGTGATTATGTTACTTTAGGAAAAAAATATCAATTTGACTATCAGTATGCATTAAGTAGTCATACAATATTCATATAACATTAATTTTATATAACCTCATGTTATATAATATAGAAAAACATTTCAGTGACTATTGTAAATATTAATGGATTTTTAAAGTCATTTATGATAAATGCCTTGCCACCTAATGTAGTTTCTGAGGGAAGTTCCCCAAAGCAATATTCTTAGTTAAAATAATTTAAAAATCTTTACTTTCTTTGGCTTCTTGCACTTTACAATTAAATTAAGTGGTTTTTGTGATTATCTAAATTTACTTTAAAGAGTCCTTCTTTTTATTTTATTTTATGGAAAAGTAAAACAAGGAAAGAAAACTAAATAACTTGACCTCACACACACATATCTTGAAACAGATTGGGATTTGAACAAAGTCTGACTTTAGACACTTTGGGATTTTCTTATATTGAAAACATTTCCTTTAAATTTGATCTAACTTACTTATTTGTTACTGAGATAGAATTGACATAACATTATATTAGTTAATTTTTTTTCCTGGTGATGAGAACTTTTAAAATTTACTCTCTTAAGAACTTTAAAATATGCTGTACAGTTTTAATTATAGACACTATCTTGGACATTACATCTCATAACTTTTATTTTATAGCTGGCTGTTGGTGCCTTTTGACCTGCTTCACTCATTTCAACCACACCTCACTCCTGACAATCACCTCTCAGTCCTCTTTATTTATGAGCTCCTATTTTGTTTTTTAAGATTACACATGTAAGTGATACCATGCGGTTTATAAAAAAACAAAAACATATGATCTCAAGGTCCATCCATGCTGTTACAAATGGTAAGATATCCTCTTCATCCTTTCATCTATTGATGGACACAGGTTGTTTTTATACCTTGGCTATTGTAAATAATGCTGCAATGAACATAGGGGTGCATATATCATTTCTAATTAGCATTTTAATTTTCATTGGATAAATACACAACAATGGAATTGCTGGATCATCTGTTAATTCTATTTTTAATCTTTTGAGGAACTTCCACTGTTTTCCATAGTGGCTGAGCCAGTTTACATTTCCACCAATAGTGCACAGGGCTCCCATATGTTCCACATTCCTGTCATTCTTGTTATTTCTTGTCTTTTTGATAATATCCATTCTAAAAGCCTGAGGTAATAATCTCACTGTGGTTTTTATTTGGATTTCCTTGATTATTTGTAATGTTGAACACTTTTCATATACCTGTTGGCCATCTGTGTGTCTCTTTTAGAAAAATGTCTGTTCAGATCCTCTCCCAGTTTTTTTAGTTGGATTGCTTTAGGACTTGTTTCTTATTTTATTGAGTTGAGTTCTTTACATATTCTGAATATTTAACTCATTGTCAGATACATGATTTAAAAATATTTTCTCCAGTTCAGTAGGTTATGTTTTCATTTTGTTCATGGTTTCCATTACGGTGCAGAAGCTTTTTAATGTGATGTAGTCCCACTTGATTTCTGCTTCTGCTGTCTTTGCTGTTGGTGACAAATCCAAAAAAAATTATCACCAAGACCAATGTCAAGGAACTTAGCCCCTTTGTTTTCTTTTAGCATTTTTATGATTTTGGGTCTTATGTTCACATTTTTAATCCATTTGAATTAATTTCTGTGTACAGTGTAAGAGACTGATCCAGTTTAACTATTCTGCATATGGTTGTGCAGTTTTTCTATTATGATTTGCTGTCCTGTATATTCTTGGCTAATTTCCATAAAGTAATTGATCATATATGTGTGGGTTTATTTCTGGGCTTTCTGTTCTGTTCCACAGATCAGTGCACCTGTTACTTTGCCAATACCAGGCTGTTTTGAATACTATAGCTTTTTACTACTGTTTGAAATCAGACTTTGGCTGAGATTTCATCTTTTTCTTTGTTTGGAACATATTGCTTTGTTTCTTCAGCTCCTCATCTCTCTGTATTGGTTCCTAAGCATTAGCTAAAACAACCACCACTCCCAGTCCTAAGGATGGCCTAATGCAGAGGTGCGTGTTATTGTTTAAACATGCCCTACCTCTTGGTTATTTCTCAACCCTTTGCAATTGTCTAAGCAGTCTTTTTAATTCTTAGTGACTCCCAGTAGTTTAGGGTATACCAAGGCCTGCCAGTGTCCCAAGCAGAGGATCTCAGTTAGCACCTGGATTCAGGCTAATTGGAAGCCAGACCCTCTGATAACAGCTTTTAAAGTATGTGAATACATACAGCCCTATGGTACCAAAAGCCTCAGTTCCACTTTCACAGAAAGCCTGGATGTGTTTTAGTCTGTTCATGTTATGTGCCTTGGGGGCGGTAGCCAGCCAAGAACTGCCTCTTTGTTTGGTACAGTCCTGTGTGATACAAAAGCCCAGTTCCCACCGGTCACTGGAGCCAGGTGAATAAGGGGCATTCCCTAGGAGCAGACACGTAAATTAGGGCACCAGATGTAAAAACTGGGGCACTAGATGCATGAACAGGAGATAGAGGCACTCCGGGTTGTAGCAGAGGGAGAACTCAAATGTTATGCTGCACTTCTGAGACCTGTGGAGAGGGTTAAAGCAGGTCCTTATATATGTGTGTTTAAATAGAAGCCCACTCCTCAGGCTGCAACTATAAAAATGAGCTGATAGGCCTCTTTCAAAGAAATTCTGGGCACCTCAGTCTGAGGCCCCTTTTTGTGCCCTGGAGGTGACAACCAGCCAAGAACTATCTCCTACGTTCCAGTCCCATAGGGCCCGGGAATGCAGACCCTGAGGGCCACCAGAGCCAGCCAGTTTTGCTGAGATGAAGGTATAAGCTACTTTCTAAGAGATACCAGTGAGTTGGAGCAAGGTAGAGGGGGAGCACCAAAACGATGCCCACACGCCTCTGATGTCTGAGAGCAGCCTGTAGGCTCCTAGTTGCACCCCAAACCAAACGTCTTCTCCTCAGGATGAAGCTCCAGTACAAAGAAACAGGCCTCTTTCACAGAAAGGTAGTGGTGTGTTTCAGTCTATTGTCCGCACAGAGCCCTGGGGGTGGGGGCCTTGTGAGAACTGTCTCTCAGATTGTTAGAAGCCTGTTGGATCCGGGAAGGCAAGGCCCCCTGGTCAACAGAACTAGGGGAACAAGCGGTGTTCCCTGGGTAACAGATGCAGAACAGTGGTACCGGTTGCATGCAAAATCTCCCGTCTGTGAGCTAACTCGCGCTCCAGAGCAGGGGTGCCCAACCTGTGGCCCCCGGGGCCTCATGCAGCCCAGGGTGACTACGAATGTGGCCTGACACAAAAATGTAACTTTACTTAAGACTTTCTGAGATTTTTCTGTGATTAGGTGTCACAATGTATTTAATGTGTGGCCCAAGACAACTCTTCTTCTCCCAGTGTGGCCCAGGGACACCAAAAGGTTGGACGCCCCTGCAAAGTTGGCACCCGCCTCCTGGAGCCAGGCAGAGGGGAAGCATGCGGGTGGTGTCTGCCAGCCTCCATCCCCGGACAGCGGTTCGGTAGGTCCCTTGATGTGTGTTACATTAGATATCTGCTCCGAAGCTTTAAGCTGAGCCCCTTTCACAGAACTCCTAGGCAGTTTTCAATCAGCTTCCTTGGGGCTGCACCTTTGTGAGGGTAAGTCTGCACGTGTGAGCCCTTTAAGAACAGGCAGTCATCTTTGTAGGTGTAGGGGAGGCAAAATGTTACCTCTCTCCTCTTAAGGTTTTCAGCTGGACCTGAGAATTAAATTGATATAAGGCAACTTAACTGGGGAAAAACACAGAAATTTATATGTTACATGATATGGAAACCCTCTTAGGGAAATTAAGACCCAAAGAAGTGGTAAAACCTAAGTGACTTTATACTAGGTTGAAGAGAGAGGCAGTTGTGGAAATATAACTAACCATGAGGAGATGTTACAGGAAGATAGGCATTATTTTAACAAGAGTCGCCTGTTATAAATATTGTACTATTATTTTGTAATAATTCTCAGTTATGATTCCCAGCTGAAGAATTTTTTTTCCTGGTACAGGAAGACCATCTTCCACATTGGAGTTTTTATCTCCTGTTTTCAGGGAGAAGGGGTTGGTAGAATACCCTGCTTACATCCGCTCCTTTTCAAATACCTTTAACTCAAAAACATCCTTATGCCAAAGTGGAATATTTTGGGATGACATATTCTGCCAGCCTTTGCAGTTTAATGGACACTTCACTTCTGAGATCCAGGATCTCTGAATCCACAGAACCTAAAGTTGGGGCATCAAAGGAGATTTCAGAGACACAGACTAGAGCACTCACTGAAACTTCTCTGGCTAGTGTTGATTGTGCCAGGAGTGGAGACCCCGTCCCGAGGTGGGCACACCAGTTTCTCCCCCAAGAATCTAGAATCGGCTAAGTTCCTTTTGGGCATTAACTATGAACTTGAGCACTATCAGAGACTATCTTCCACTGTGTGGAACTAGGAGGCTCAAACCCATTTGCAAAAATAGAAAAAACAAAACAAAACACAGATGCACAAAAGGAAACAGAGAACAGAAGCAGTGAGAAAAGGGTCTTTGGGTGGCCTACAGCCTCCGATCCCCTGTCCAGCACTTTCCTGAGGCCAACCCCTGAGTGGCCATGGGTTTCCTATCTCCCTCTCTTCTAGCAAACTTAACCGAGCTGGTCTTTTTTTGAGATCATTTAATGACTTCCCCACAGCAACCTGCCCTTTCACCTTTAAGTAATTGTGAAATGAGACTTAACATCCAAGACACTTGGAAAAATTCAAAAGAATATTAGAGTTGGTAGTTGATATGATTGGTGAGTTATTTTTAAAGTGCACATTAATAATAAGTCACCTGTTACTAATGTGGTGCCCTGGTGGCAAAGAATCAGCTCTTGGAGCCAAAAAAAAAAGAAGTTCCACTTAGAAACTTACTATAAATATAAGTATTATCTCAGGAAAAAGAAGCATGCTTTTGTTTATTTTCCTTTCTTCACTCATGTTTCTATACGAACATTTAAAAAGAGTAGAAAAATAATTGGTTTTAGACTTGAAATAATTTCATTAAAATTTTCCAAATGTAGCCCCTTGGAACAAGAGGGCTAAGCAAAAACTATTCTATGGTTTGTATTTTTCTTTTCTCTTTTGAAAAATATTGTATATGTTAAGAAACTATAATTTGGATAAAGCCTTACCATTACCTAGTATTTTGCAAGGAGTTCTACTATATTTATATCAATTTGATACCCTCAGAATACCAGGTCAGAGTGTAGGTGGCAAGATTGCTATAAAACATAAAACCATTATTTTGCTCTTAGTTTTGTGTTTGCCTTTAAATATATGATTTCATTACTATTTCTTTGAATAATGTTTTAAGTAGAAAAGACTCAGTAATAATATCATAGTTTTACCCAGGAGCCAGCGCTGAAACAAACTGGCACGTATTTGTTCCTGCATTATTCGGCAGTATGATGGATGGTGGCAATTACTGGAAAGAACAATATTAGTTTTACAGTTATTGTTATTAACTTAAAGTGCTAAGAATAAAATCCCATATTTCACTAGATACTCCAATCACCGCCAAAATTTATGACAGAAGAACATTTTATAATCCCTATATTTTACACTGACTGCACACTAGAAATTGGCAGAGTCAAATCATTTATATCTCCTTATTACCAACTTGCAGAGCCATTGAGAATATGGAACTAGTGATGGCTATTTTTGTGGCAGATGCTGTTTTATTCTCTCCCACTGTATTAAATTTACCATACATTGGTTTCTTAAAGTTTCACAAAGAGATTAGAATAGAATAGCAAGACACACAATTTACTTAGCCTTATTTCCTGGTGACAAAATAACATATTTACTTATTGATAAATTATGAATATCATAAAGATGGTGTTTATATGTAACCAGTAAATATTTAAGGAGACAATATGAGCAAGCATCTTCCTGAATTCCAGACAGACTGTTACAGTATTTTCCTCTGTCAATAAGGTAAATGTCTAAATAAAAGTGTTGTCCATACAGTTCTGATAAAAGCAATAATAAGGTACTAACAAAAATTTCTTCTGTTTTCTAAGAAACATTGTATTTATGTTATAGAGAGGCAGACTTGTGGAGTAGCTATGAGCATTAATTGTAGGGCAGGCTTCCCCAGTTTAAATCCTGGCCTGCCAATTACTATGTGGCTTTGGGAAATCTATTTAACTTCCCTGTGACTTATTTTCCTAATTTATAAAATACGGAAAATAATGATTACCACTTCACGAAATTGTTATGAGGATTAAATGAGTTTATATAAATAATGTCTATGGAACAACACCTGGCATACATTTGTATAATTTAAACGTTAGCTATACATTTAGAAATCCAGAAGACTAGAACAAAAGACCCCGCCGCCTGTAAAATAACAAGAATATTCATGGACTAAAATCTTTTCAATTTATTAAGGCTTGATTTCAATTTAAAGTATTTTAAATAAGCTACTGCAAAATAAAATAGAATTCCCCTAAGCTAGGTACACACAACTTAAATGGTCACAAAGTCATCATTGAAGAGTATTTTAAACTGCTGCCTGATCTTTCGGTAGGTTTATTTGGAGTTTTTATTCTTAGTTGGACACGTTAGATCACACTTACTCAGAATATTTTGGTTCATGCTGGAGCCCTCCCTATATTAAAACCATTTTGCACACCCATTTTCACTAACCACCACATAGGCATCAATCCATTTTAAAAGAATATTTGTAACAGAAACTACCTCAAGCAATTTGAAAGCTATTATGACTTGCATTGAGATTTCTCTCTGAAAATATGCAGGGTATTGCAATCAAAGAGTACACACAAAAGTAGTGGTGATTATAAAATAGAGCATGGGAGAAGAGGCTACTTAAACTAACACACTACCTTTTATAAAATAGCTTTTCAGCTGAGATATTGAAAAGCTTTATAAATGCTTTTGGGAAAGAATGAGACCAATAAATTCCTCTTCAGTACACTTTGAGTACATTCATTGTGAAATACACTCTAATTTGTCTCATTTTTCACTGAAGCCAAACTATCCTCTACCTTGCTTTTCTCTACTGTAGAATGTGGAAAGTTAAATACTTTTCTTCCAGCTATTTTCCAGCTAGATGTAGCTTGCTAAATAGTTTTGGCCATTTGAATTGTAAGCATTCACCTTCTGAGAACGTCTTCTTTTCTCCTAGATAAAAAGGCAAATGCCTGCAATGAAAAGGCCTGTGGCCCTTTTTTCCTCTTCCTGGCTAGAATGGAGGCATGCAGTTAGAGGTGGGGCGATCACCTGGCAGCCATGAGGATATACTATGAGGATGAAAGTTTGAAAGATGGAGTTATGGACCATGAGGATACTTTTGATCAGGTGCATCAGCCCTAGAAATGCCTATCTCCAGATTTCCTGTTATTTTAAAAAAGATCAATGCCTTCTTTATTTAAGCGATTCTTTGTGAAAGTCCACATTGTATCTTTAGCTTTTAGACCTAGGTTTATCAATTTCCTTCCATATCTTTTCTTCATACCTACACTTTCTAAAACACTATTAGAGAAGAGGAAAGAATAATTCTAGTCAAAGCACTTGGTTCTCTTAAAAAAATAAAATAGAACAAGAAGTTACCTGGATGTTTTTAATATTAATAAGATTTAAATATTTATTAAATATTCACAGAGTAGAAAGAAAAACATTAGAGTAGGGTTTGAAGTTTTAATGCTTTCTGAATATTTAGCACATAACTTATTTCCATGCAGATTCTATGTATGCTTTTTCTTGAGAAAATAGGAAAGTATTCTGTTTGATGGTAAAATTGCTCATGTTTTCTCTTTACAACTAAATTGCAGGCCACTTAGAAGCTGATAATTTTGTTTTCTCCCCAAATATCCTAGTGTAGAATTGTGAACAAAGTACATGTTCAGTAAATTATTAATGAATGAATACACTGAATAGATAAATGTAATTGATCACTATTTTATGTATTCGATAAATACTTAATAAAATACAGTGTGTGTATAATAAACACATTATAAACCATTAATTCTACATTGCACTCTTACTGCCTAAGCAGTGTAGTAAGCCACAAAATAAAACCAATGATATTTTTCAATATTTTCTTATAAGCATGAAATAGCTGTATTTGCAGATCTGGTTATTAAGATGGCAGAAATAACTAGAGTGATCTTTTCACGTAATTTTGATGTTATTCAATAATCAGCTAGTAGCTGGTTATAGCTAGTCAGCTATAAAAGACTGAAGACTGTGTCTACAATTTAAGGGTACTATCAATTTTTGCCCTGTAGAGCCACAGTCCCCAACCTTTTGGGCACCAGGGACCAGTTTCTCGGAAGACAATTTTTCCATGGAAGGTGGGGGGGGGATGGTTTCAGGATGACTCAAGGACATTACATTCTAGCTCACCTCGTGTTGTGCAGCCCAGTTCCTAACAGGCCTGGACCAATACTGGTCGGTCTGCAGCCTGGAGTTTGGAGACCCCTGCTATAGAGGTTTAAGAACAGTGAAACTATATTCAATGAGATATATTAAAGAGATTGAGTCACAAGGTATGGCTTCCATACACAATTCTTTCGACGTCTCTGAAGTCCAAGAGTCTATGACTTTATCTGAAAAGGGAAAATAAAGCAATTCAAAAAGATTTTTGTCTACATTTTATCCCAAAGCAGTTTCCAGTTATGTGAGGCTTAGAGCTAATACAATTATATATAAAGTATATAAATTGTTTATATACTTGAAATCAAAGAATCCAAAATATTAAATACATATTTTCTAAAAACATGACCTCTGTGAACACATTTTTAATTTCCTCCCAGTGAGGGTGCTCTGCATTACAAAATTCATTGCTTTTCCCTTAAATCTATAAATAATATTAATATGACTAATAATAGTGGTTTGTGTTGTTTTGTATAGCTATCTGATTTTTCTCTGAGATACCTCATTTGCCCACATACTTTCATATTGAATGAGAAAAATCGCATTCAATATGAATGCCAGAAATAAACCTTGAAGCTGGAAGAAAAACTGTTTCATTGAAGGAGAGTACATGTATTAAACATACATGCATCACTTATTACCTAGGTAACCATCATTACAGCCAATTTTGATACTGAATTTGCACAAAATGCTTTCTTATAGGTTAAATATATATACATGTTTAAAATGTCTATGAAGTTGCCTTAATTTCAAAAAGTCATCTATTTTCTACTTTCTAAAGTAACTCTGAAAATTATGAAGAATATATTATTTCTAGCGTTGTTCAGTTCAATAGACTTTTAAAAACATTGTGTTTTCTAAGTAATAGAAAAAAACAGATTGCAAAGATAAAGTGTTTCTCACCTCTCACCTGAGTTTACTTGATATGAAATTTAAATGTATTAAACTACTGTGGTATTGAACCTTGTTCACTGTCACCTTTTATTGTAATTTAATTTAAAATACAATGAATGTATTTTCAACTCCTGCATGCGTCAACAGCAAATGTATTTCTTGTATTTTTACTTGGTGTAATCAGTTAAACTTGTCAGTTTACCCACTGCTTCTCCTTATCTGTATCTTATGACAAATTGCACTATAAATCCATGTCACAGGGCATTTAGTGAACTCAGAGTATTAGGTCATATTTTACTTATGTATTTTCCTATGTTAACGGAGTATCATTAAGAATTTCAAATTGGAAGCTAAGAAAGACAATCAGTTAACAAAATGTTTTCAGTGGTATCATTTAATTTATATTTCATATTTACTCCCTAAAGAATGCTCTTCAGAATCATAATGACAGTATGCATTCACTGCTACTCTAAATCAATTGCTAATTAATTCCACAAGGTACAGATGGATTTCGACTAATCATTAAGTTTACTACAGAAGTTATGCAAGCTACATGCTGCCATAAAGTACATTGCTATATAATCTTCTTTATATTATTATATCTCCTTGTTGTTTTCGAAAGTCCTTGCCTTACATTCTATGTAAAGTCAATGAGTGGCAAAGATACAGTCATAAGGACTTAAGAATATCATTAAGGACAAAAACATAGTCCTGATTTTTCCTGTATAAATAGTCATTATTTATTATATTTTTTGTTGTTTTTGAATGTAGTTGGACAATTTCGAAATATATATTGGATTTACTACTTACTTGCAAGACTAATTATGAAATCTGTCTTGTTACATAAATCGAATATACAGCGATAATATTCAATGTAAGGAATAAATAGAAGATGAAATTATCTTTTTAACAGACAGTGTTTATATTTCTTATAAAATTAGGGTCCTGACACATTGTTAAAAAGTACTCTAATTCATAAAATTTTGAATTTAAAATCATGCCCAATTTTTACACCACTCATTTACATTCAACAGAAAAAAGAATAAAAGTGAAAACTCTTTAAAATCTGCCTATGCATATCAAAGAGCATCTAAAAGTATTATAACAGCAGAGGATGACCAAGGCATTATTAGAGATTGACATTTTGTTGATTTTTCTATCTTTGGCTTGTTAGATTCTTTTAAAATTTGCCTTACACTTTTAAAGAAAAATTAATTATGTTAATTATATAAAACATTTGTCAATTAAAAAAACAGAATCACATCATACACAAGGTTATGTTTTTATCACCCTCATTCTTTTAAACAGGAAGATAATTACTACACAGGTAATTTTATATATTTTGTTCAGTGTGCATCATTTTGTTGTCCAGTATTTTTTTAGTATGATTATACCCATTTTATTTTATTTTATTTTTCTTGTTGTTCAATTGCAGTTGTCGCAATGTATCCCACGTTGCTCTACCCTGCCCGCCCCACCCCCCGTCAGTCCCCACTCTGCCCTTCATTACCGTGGGTCCTTTAAACAGGTTGCGTGACTAGACCCTTCCCCTCCATTTTTTCAGAGCAGAATAATCATCGGCTTTACATAAATATAAAATTTTATAATCTCTTAAAGTTTTTTTAATTGCAGATTATTATATAAGAAACTCTAAATAATTTATTTTTCTTAGGGAATCACATTTCTTAGGGATGATTTAGTGCAGTGCTAATCATTATAAAAATCATTACAGTAGTATACTTAGACATGCTACTTAATCTTCAAATAACCTTTTACTAGGATACTAATTTACCTTTTTAGATCATGAAGCTAAGGTATTTTTATCATTATGAACCAAAAACTGATCAAATATAGAATATTACTTTATCTGACCTAAAATTTAGGTAATGATTACAAGGTGATTCATTAATTTCTTTTCACTGAGGAGGTTTCTGTTCCTAGGTAGTCAGTAGATGGCAGACTTGCATTACATATAATCTGAATTTAGCGTAATGCTTGTATCTTGTTATATGAATATCCACTTACATGTCTTTTGTTGTTTCTGTGTAAAAGAAATACATGAAATAGTTTGTAATTTTTTCCATAACCAAATAAATTTATTTGTTGAATGAGCTTCAGAGCTACATAACTGGAAATTAAATTTATTAATTGCTCTTATACTTTGTTAGTTCATATTTTAAAAATCACTACCACAGAACACTAACATTGACAATTAATGTAAAAAAGAAGTAATGTTTTACTGTAATTCTAAATGTTCAAAAAAATGAATGTTAAAAAATTTTGGAAAAAATGCATTGTAAGAGCTAATTGCTAATGGCACATATAAGCCCTTCAAATTTAATATAAGTGCCTTCAGAACAGCTTATTTGAAAAGAACACATAATTACACTCAGATTTTTTGAGGGGTCTGTATGAAGCTGTATGTTGCTTCTGTTAACTCGGTTAATCTGACAGTACATACGCACTGGGGTGGTCTGAGACAAGGTGTTATTTGATGTTTGTGTCATACAATAACATCACTTGATATGATATATAGGAAATCACATGGCGTGCTCCTTACCACGTGAAAAAATTAATCTCTTCTGCCAACTGCAGCATGTGTGGAAGATAGCAAATCATATATGCCAGGATTAAATGCTTCTATACAAAAAAAGCTTATATAAAATCAAATCCTGGAAAACATCTTATTTCATAGGTTATGTTACTATCCAAAGATAAATTCGGTAACAACACCATGCACTAGATGTAACACAGAAAGCAGCATTATCGTGTATTTTTCCATTTCCAAAAGGAGTAAGTTTGAAAGAAAGTTAGATGGACGCCTGAGGACCTGGGCGCAGCCAGACAGATTTACTGCGGACACATGACTGTACTGTAATACTTTTTTTTTTTTTTTTTTAGTGATTATTCTGGGTCAAGGTTGTGGCCCTAGGAAGTTATAAAAGATACTAGGAAATTCTCCTAAGTTTATCTCCAACAGAGCAAGCAAACACTGTTACACCTGGAAAATTCTTCACGTTCAGTTACACCTGGTAAACTTTTTATATTCCCCACGCTGTTTTCCCTGTGGTATCTAAGATGAACTACCTCTGCACAGGCTTTGAGGAAAAGTCTGCTGTTGTGTTGAAAACTTAGATTTCAATTATGACCAGGGAGAAAGGCAGAAAGTTTCTGCAACAGTGTCGGGTTTTATTTATTTCCTTTATTTGTTTGTTTGCTTATTTTGTGTGTCCTTCTGAAATTTAAACTCCTTGCTAGGAAAGGCTCCATCTCTGCAGAGAAGGGCTCAGAATTCAACAATCTTGGTTTACTAATCATCTTTGCCCTCTATTCACACAATATATATTATTAATGTTGAGGCTTTTTGTTTTTGTTTGCTGATGTTTAGCATTCAATTTCATGAAAGTGAAATTTATGTTCACTTTTGTGAAATCTATATAATTTAATATCCCTTTTTTGCATTGATGATCTCTAGTAGTTTGTTTTTCACTGAGGGTCTGAAAAAGTTATAAATTTTGTCTAACTTGTTTACTCTTTCTGCAGCTACAACTTTTTTCTTTCTTTCTTTTTTTTTTTTAACCTGGATGAATGGGAATGGAACAGGAAGAAATGTTCCCAGTGGTCTCCTGTTTCTGAATCCTTGCTCCAAAATGTGGCCCACAGGTTAGCCTCTTTGGTTTCACCTGGGAACTTGGTAGAATTATGGAAGCCCGGGACCCCACGCCAGATCTATTGAATTATCTGCACTTCAACAAGATCCATGGGTGACGCTATGTGTACATTAAAGTTATAATAGCACCACACTCTATTTCTCCCTGCAAAATGAAAACGGGAAATGACAGTAAAAATGGGATTGCTCTTCAGCCAAGTGTTATATAAATAATCACCGCCATCTTAGGATAACACCAACCACCTATTCAAAATGACTAGTTCCTGGGGAAATAATGTCTCTTGCATAATTCAATAAATGTATGTGAAAAATAAAACTCACTCTGAGATTACAATATTGGACATCTTAGAAGACAAGAGTAGGTTCACGAAGGAAGCTTTTGTACTGAGCCTCCACTTTTCTGTAAGCTGAAATTATTTCAAAAAGAAAAATCTGATCATTAAGAATAATAGAAATGTTACACTAAGAAAAGAAAAAGGAAGACAATAGTAGGGCGCTCCATGTAAAATTAAGGGTAAAACAGAAAGCTTGTACGCGTGTTTTAAAACAACTTCTAATGCAAAATAGAAGACACTATCTCTCTTCATTTTCAGGTCCTAGTGTCCTCCTTTAACCCAAGGAAATCCCAGGTATTTTCACATTGGAATTTTCCCCTTTACTGAAAATTCCTCAGTGATCTTAGATGTTGCTGCAGAATATATGTATAATTAATGGTATGAAATGATTTGTGAGGGAACATTGTACCAGACAGTACAAGCAAGGAAATGAACTCATACAATTCAATTCTATGCTTCAATTTTAAATATAATATGCAAATCCCTACTCTCCAAACCCTATAAAATGGCTTTCTGAACTCTATTATCCTAGGTTTATGCCAATTAGACTGGGTCATCTCATATACATTGTCAGAAACCGTGCTATTTTGCAGTTACCTAATTGTTGTTTCATTTCCATTTTGATGATGTTATTCTCTGTGTTATTATTTTAGCTTTGGACTCAGACACATTCTTTCATATTAGAATGGCATTTCATTAGCTTTCAACTTTCTCAGACACACATGATGATGGGGTTTAAATCACTGTATCCTATGTTATGGCCTATTTCTCTGTTCTAATTCAAGTGACAACGTTGCTGTTTATTTGTCTGATGACTATTATTATCAAATATTTCAGCATGTGAGTTGCTGTTATACAAGGGAATTTAAGTCAACAAACAAGTATTTAACAAGTACTATTAAAAAATGATTGATAAAGTCATAACATTTTATAAATTTTTGTCTGGAAGACTTGTTACAGACATTACGGGCTTACAAAAACAAACTTTTAATGGAGTAAGGACCTGATTCCAGATAGGCAATTTGACATTCTCAAGGTCTCACGGACATTCTGAGTGAGCTAAGCCTGAAACCACTGGTCAATTTCTCTTCACTCTTTTTTCATACACTGAAGTCAACCAAGTTATTGCTAGCCCCCATTTCTTTAGCTTGGATAATCAAAATGAACTTAATAAAACCTTGTCTACCAAATATCACAACATGCATAATAACATGTTATATTAAATGGGAAGATGAATCTGGAAAGCTAAGAGAATTAGAGGTCATGGCTTGATATAAAATCACCATGGAAACAGCTTTCATGGCCAATTTGTGGGGAGATGTCAAAAAGCAATAACCTGTGACTTCTTATTTCCAAAGCCCTATCTATGAAGGTTACAGGTTCTATATCTGCTTTCATGATGACATTTGTCTATGTTATTGTAGGTTTCTATTCTGACAAGCACAAAGCCCTGCCCCAGGTTGAACCTGTCCTTTGTGATGAGGTTGTTGAGCAGAAGAGCAGCGTGGCAGCCTGTTTATTCTTGCTCCACATTCAGCCAAATGCCAACTCCTCTCCCTTTGAGATACTGAACAGGCTGAACTCAGGGAGAGTGTCACCTCTCTGCGTCCAAACTTCTCCAGAGAACCATGTGGTGAAACTGCTTGAATAAGGTCATGTTCTTAGTCAGTCCATGGCAGTATTTTATCTATAAGCTAAAGGATATCTATTTATCTAAAAATCTATATATAAACATATAAATAGGTGAAAAATGCTTCAAGCTTGTGTCTCAAAATAAAAATGTATAAAGAAATAATACAAGTCAGATATTAGTTTGGCTTCATTATCATACACAATTCTATATTACAGTCTTTGTGAAAGGATTGAATATTTTTTATTTCATCTAAATCAGAAATATATCAAGAGAATCCTTATATTTTATTAGTGTGAGGCTGTTTTAATATAAAGCAAATTTCTGTTTTACCTAATAAATAGAATAATTAACTAGCTATATTTAATAATATATTAAAAACTAATCTTAAGTCAGTGTAAACCATCAGTTTTGGATGTTTTATGAACCTATAAGTACATAGTTAAGAGTTGTATTTCTACAAATTATTTGTATATATATGCATATAGTTATATAGAAATTTATTTATATGTCATTTCCAAAAGATTGGGATTCAGCTTTATAGAATTGGGCAGGAAAATATGTGTCCTTGGATGAAGACTCACATACCAAGACCAAACAGAATTGGTTTTTGCAAGATACTGAAAAATTAAATGATATTTTGTAAAGTATCATTATAATGTATCCTGGTGTTATTTCTTATGATATCATAATAGTCTTTAAGAAATACAACTTATTTTAAGTATTACTACTTAACTTTTTTGGTTTTATGTCTAACATAGTTGTACATCTCCAGTTTGGCCTGGGATAAATTACAAATCATGTTGATTAGATAGCATACATATTTTATAGTTTTTTTGGATATTCAAGGTTTTCTGTCCCTCTGTGAGAGTTATCTTTCATTACATCTAATAAATAAATTGTCTAGTGAGATGCTGAATTACTTTTTTTGTTGTTTTCTATCCAGTGTTGCCTAAGTGGGAAGGTGGTTAAAGTATTCCAGTCTCTTTATCCCTAATCTATAGCTTAAAACATTTTGAGTCTTCAGGACTGCTTACATTTTAACTTAAAGTTATGGCTAAAAGTGCAGTATCAGTATATGGATACATAATCAGAAAAAAGGAAGCTCTCTTCTAGTACTGCACACTCACATTTCTAAGATCACTAGTTTTATCTTCAACTGTTGCTCATTTTAAAAAGTATTGAAACCACTAAGAGCTTGAAAAGATTGGTCCTTTAAAAAATTGTTAAAGAAAAAGAAAGTCCAGACAATTCTAACTTCGAATATTCCATATGAAAAATAGTAGTGTGCATATCAGGAAAAAATTATATATTTTTGGCATATTACATTTCCCAGAAACCCAAAACAAATATCCTATTTTTAAATGGAACAATTTTTTCATAAAAACGTATATTTTGACTTCAAAGACTTAAGTAAGTATTCATGAGAGTGAAATAGTTCTAATATATCAATTACAAATTCTGTTGCATTTAGAATAGATATTTAAATCCTAATATAACCTAAAAAGAAAAATCTAGCCAGGAGCTAATAATGAGATTTCCTGGTATAGCATAAAGTTGCTTCATTTGGCATTACAGCTTTTAAAAGATTTGTGACAATTTTTGCTTTACATTTTTGATAGAACACACGTGTACCTAATTAAAGCCTTTAATATTAAAACCTAACTTCTTTGAGTGTTCTGTATTTTATAAATTTGTTTTTGAAAACATACAATTTTCCAAAGTTTTAAAAGAAAATTAAATTTTCTAAAAGTAATATCTTTGTAAAATGAAAGTTATGCAAATATACTGAGTTGACAGTATAACCATAAAGGAAGAAATTACTTCAAGTAACTTTAAAAATAATAATTACACTTGGATTCCTAGTGGCATTACCCTAAAAGTGGGGTAGGTAGGTTAAAATACATTTTAGTATCACATTGTTAGTAGCACTGTGGATTTCCTGAGATAGAACTGAGTAATTATGTTGTTGTCTTTTTAATATGAGAAGCAAATAATACAGATTAAACATAAAATGCGGAATTTAATTTAAAATGTACTTGAACCCATCACGCATTTTATTTTTATTTTTCATTTTTTCCTCGCCCAAGGATATGCTTATTGATTTGAGTGAGGGGGGAAGGGTGGGAGGGACCGAAGGGAAACATCATGTGTGGGAGAAACATGGACTAGTATTCTCTTGCAGGTGCCCCCACAAGTAAGAATTCGCAACTTACGCACGTGCCCAGATTGGGAATTGAGCCTCGACCTTTTCGTTTACAAGATGATGCTCCAGCCAACAGAGCCACACCAGCCAAGCCTGCGCTCATTGTGTATTATAAAACTTAATACATACATTTAGTTCTAGTCAGTTGAAGAGACCAAGAAGCATTGACCACCTCAAAAGAAATAAGCACTACTAGAGTTCAAATTTGGATCTGCTAATACCATTTCTCATTTAAAACAACACTGGAATTCTTGAATCAGGCATGGGCAGAAAATGTATAAAATAAGGCAGAAACATTTTCTCAAATCAAAAGCAAGGAAACTATAAAAGTTTAAAATAGCCATGTCAAAAGGATGCAGGAGCCAAACTGAATAGCTTGTCATCAGACAAAGTTAAGTACATTTAAGCATCAATTGGCATAAAAAATTGCAATGATTCAAACGCATGAAAAGTTTAAAACTATGAGGTCATAATGGCACTCAACAACAAAAAACATGCAAAATCTTGTCAAGTTATATCGGGAAACTGACTCTATTATTCTGGGAAAATGGTAAATATAATTAGTATTTTCCACAATAATTAATTAGTCAATGAAAGGAAGATTTTCTTTATAGCCATTTCCTAGCTAATAAATGAAGGAATGATAAAATATTACCACTTCCGAGTCGTGTTATGTGGGTATCAACATATTTTTTAGATAACATCACGCACAATTTTTGTGACTTCCTATGGAAATGTAAAAGAGCACCACTGAAGAACATTGGTATAAAAAAGCTAAGGCTTATTTTGGTCAAACCTGTCCAACCAATTTATTAGAAATATAAAGGACAGAAACATATTAAATGACATTATAGGGATCTGATTTAAAAAATCCAGACTAGAAAGTTTTATACAATATTCAACATAGTTTCTTAAAAGCAAAATTAGAAGAAAAAAGAAGTCTGAATGAGAACACATAGAATCCTAAAAGATATACTAACAAATTACAATGTATGAACTTATTATTTCTCAATTTAAATAAATAAAATGGTTAAAAGTTTAAAGAAAAATGTCATGATATTGACTCTGAGACTTAAGTAAAAAGAAAATGACATGTAGATTTCATTGAAATCTTCATTTGATTACATCAGTTATTTTAAAAAGAATACTTTGAGGAAATTGGAAGTATTAGAGTATATGATGGGTATTTTGTGATATTATTGAAATACTGTTAATTTTATTAGGTACTATAACAGCATGGGTGTCATATTTAAAAAAATATATCCAGTCCAAAAATAAACCCAAGCATACATGGTCAACTAATATTTATAAGGAAGCCAAGCATACTCAATGGAGAAAAGACAATCTCTTCAATAAATGGTGCTAAGAAAATTAGATACCTATAAAAGAATGAAACTAGACCCTTATCTTCTACCACTCATAAAAATTAACTTGAAATAGATTAGAGTCTTACACTGAGACCTGAAATCATGAATCTCCTAGAAGTAAACATAAAAAGGCTCCCTTACCTGAACCTTGGCAATGAGCACAGGCAACAAAATAAAAAAATAAACAAGTGGGCCTACATCATACTAAAGGTTTGTGCACATAAAAGAAACAATCAAGAAAATGAAAAGACAACCTATGGAATGGGAAAATATATTTGCAATCCATATATATGATAAGGGGTTAATATACAAATTATATAAATAATTTATATAGATCAAGAGCAAAAACAAAAACCAAAACCAGATAATCAAATTTTTTTAATGGGCAAAAAATATGAACAGATATTTATCCAAAGAAGAAATATACAAGGTCAAAAAGTACAGGAGAGATGCTCAACATCTCTAGTCATTAGGGAAACGAAAATCAAATCCACAAAGAGGTATCACCTCATACCTAACAGAATGGCCATCATCAAGACAAGACATAACAAATGCTGACAAGCACGTGGAGAAAAGGGGATCCACTGTACACTGTTGGTAAGATTGTAAACCAGTACAGCCCTATGGAAAACAGTATGGTGGTTCCTAAAAAATTTTAAAGTAGAACTATCATATATATGATATCAAGCCCTCTTCTGGGTAGCTATTCAAAGAAAATGAAAACACTAACTTGAAAAATACCTTTACCTTTATGTTTATAGTAGATTATTTACAATATCCAGACATAGAAATAACCTAAGTTTCCAAGGGATAAATGGGAAAAAATATTGTGGTATTTTAATATAAATAATAGAATATTATTCAGCCATAAAAAACAAAGGAATTCTGCCATTTTTGACAAAGTGAATGGATCTTGAGGACTTTATGTTAAGTTAAGGTGGTAGGAAGGAGAAAAGGAGATGGGTGTTCAAAAGGTACAATCTTCTCGTTACAAGATAAATAAGTACTAGAGATGTAATGTACAACATGATGACTATAGTTAACACTGCTGAGATGATACAGGAGATGAAAGTTAAAAGAGTAAATCCTAAGTATTGTCATCATAATTTTTCCCTTTCTTTTTTTTTGTATCTATGTGAAATGACTGTGGCCAGAAAAAGTGTCAGTAAAAGATACTGAAGTATTTTTTAGTGAAATGGAAAGATATCTACTAATTTAAAATAACCCACTCCCAGTTAAAAAAAAAACAACAAGAAAAAAGTGAAAATAATATAAAAAATAAGTTATTGTAAAGAGTATAATAAAACAAGACAGGCAAAATATTCATTGCTTTTGGACCTGGGTGATGAATGCAAGGGAGTTTTATGTTGTTTCACCATTTTTTTTTTACCTTATATTTGAAGTTACTCATTATAGAAAGTAAAAAGTCAATCAACCAAGCAACAACAACAACAAATCCTATGCGACAAAGCCTCAGCATCAGATTTTGATTTAACTGGTGTGGAATGAAATCCAAATATCTTTTTAAAATACTTTCTCAGGGTCACTAATTTTTCATTGAATTTATTGGGGTGACCTTGGTTTGCAAAACCATTAGGTTTCAAGTGTACAACTTAATAAAACATCATCGTCACACTGCATTTGTGTGTCATTGGCCCCAAGTAAAACCTCTTTCTGTCCCCATTTTTCCCCCTCTGCCCACCTCCACCTACCCAGTTGGCTATCACCACTCTGTTGTCTGTTTCTTTGTATAATATATATATATGGTTTGTTGCTTAATCTCTTCCTTTTTTTTCATCCAATTCCCCAAATACCCTCCCTTCTGACAGCTGTCAGTCTGTTCCATGTATCTATGCCTCTGTTTCTATTTCATCCATTTTTTTTGTTGTTCATTAGATTCTCCACATAAGTGAAATCATATGGTGTTTGTCTTTCTCTGTCTTATTTCAGTTAGCATAATAATCTCCATGCCCATCCATGCTGTCACAAAAGGTAAGATTCCCCCCTCCACTTTTTTTTTTACTGCTTAATAATATTCCATTATGTAAATATATCATAGCTTTTTCATCCAATCATCTGTTGATGGGCACTTGGTCTGTTCCCAGATCTTAGCGATTGTAAATAAGGCTACAATGAACATGGGGGTGCATATTTTCTTTTGAATTAGTGTTTTGGTTCCTTAAGATATATCCCCAAAACTGGGATCACTGGGTCAAAAGGCAGTTCTACTTTTAATATTTTGAGAAAATGCCATACTGTCTTCCACAGTGGCTGCACCAGCCTGCATTGCTACCAACAGTGCACAACGCTTGTTGTTTGTTGATTTATTAATAATAGCCATCCTGACAGTTGTGAGGATGTAAATTAAAATCTCATTGTGATTAATCATTGTGATTATTAGTGACATTGAACATTTTTTCATATGTCTATTGGTTATCTGTATGTCCTCTTTGAAGAAATGTCTATTCAGGTCCTTTGCCCATGTTTTAACTGGATTGTTTGTATTGCTGGTGTTGAGTTGTACATGTTCTTCAAATATTTTGGAAATTAACACTTTATCAGATGTACCATTAGTGAATATGTTTTCTCATGCAGTGGGTTGCCTTTTCATTTTTTTGATGGTTTGTTTTGCTTTGCAGAAGCTTTATAGTTTGAAGTAGTCCCATTTGTTTATTTTTTCAAAATAGCCTGGTACTGGCATAAAAATGGGCATATTGATTAATGGAACAGAACAGAGAGTGCAGAAATAAACCCACGCCTTTGCGGTCACTGACATTTGACAAAGGAGGTAAGAGCACGCGATGGAGTAAAGACAGTCTCTTCAATAAATGGTGTTGGGAAAATTGGGCAGCTACATGCAAAAAAAATGACTCTAGACCACCAGCTTGCACCATACACGAGAATAAACTCAAAATAGATAAAAGACTTACAAGTAAGTAGTGAAACCATAAAAATCCTATTAGAAAACATAGGCAGTAAAATGTCAGACAACTCTCACAGCAGTTTTTTTTTTGCTGATGCATCTCCTCAGCAGGGGAAACAAAGGAAAAATAAACAAACAGGATTACATAAAGCTAAAAAGCTTTAGCACAAGGCCACTAATTTTAATTCAAGGTTGAGAATAACAACTTTGTGTAAAAGGGGACATTTTGAGAAGAAAAAGGCATTTCATTAAATAAAATACATATGTTTTTACTACAGGTATATATGTGTATTTTTAAATTAAACCTTTTATTTTGAGGTAGTTTTAGATTCACAAGCAGTTTTAAAGAATAGTATAGTGGGATTTCATGTACCCTTTTCTCGGTTTCCCCCAATAGTACTATATTGCAAAACTGTAGTACTGTATAATATCACAACCAGGATATTAACCTTGATACAGTAAACACACAGAACTTTTTTTCACCACCCGAAGGATGCTTCCTGTTGCTTTTATAGCCAACCAACCATTCATGCTCTTCCTTAACCCCTGGCAACTACTAATCTGTTCTCCGTTTCTATCATGGTGTCATTTCAAGAATGTTACATAAATGGAAGTTACAGTATGGAAGTTTTGGGGGGTTGACATTTTCTATTTTGTGTTATAGTATGGACATTCATCCAGATAGTTGTGTGTACATTCAAATTGTTTTTTTTTCCTGTAGGACTCTCTCTGCCTTCAAGATTTTTTCTTTGTCTTTAGCTTTCAGTAGCTTATTCAATGTGTTTTGACACAGATTTCTCCGGGCTTATCTTGTGTGGGACTCACACAAGTTCTTGAATACACAGGGCTGTGTGTTTCACCAAATTGAAAAGTTTTTACAAATTATTCCTTTGAGTATATTTTAGCTCTATCCCCTTTCTCCCCTCCTGGTACTCCAGTAATAAGAATGACCATTTTTTGTTATATTTGTACATTCCTTGAGATTATGTTCATATTTGTGCAAGTATATATACACACACATACACACAACCAAGAAAATACTGTTTACCTTTTAAAAGTCATACACAATTTAAGTATAGGAAAAAAAAGGAATAAAATACAAGTTGCAAAGGTAAGGTCAACTGTATTGGTTAATATACTTAAAAATTCCCTTATTTTAAACCAGACATTGTTCATTTGATTTGATATCTAAGACTGTATTTACATTTGCTTCAAAAAATAAACTCCTGTTAAAGGATAATTTCAAAGAAATTAAAATCATTGCACTCATAGGGATATAAAATGAACATGTTAAAATGTTTAACTCATTATTAATGAGATAGCAGAAAGATGTTACAGTCTGTTCAAAGGAGAATCCAAAGAATAGATACATTTATAGATCAGAAATATTTCAATGCATTTTAAAATTTAAAAAAAAAATCTGACTACAGTGGATGCGGGAAGTCAATTGAACCTCCAACTGACATAATTTATATGGATGTTTATAGACAATAATTATTTTTCAGTGCTATCAGTCATCCACAATTTACTGAGTTCTAAAACATCTCAAAAGTAATGAAAGAGCGGAGTCCCCGCAGGACCAGAATTAGGTAACTGCTGGAGGCCTGTGGTCTGAAAAATGCATGGTTTTCCCCAGAAGCGTATTTTCCCCCTATACTGCTGAGAGACTCATGAAAAAATTATAAAAGTGATATTTATTTGACATTGCTTTGTGCAACTACTCAAGGTGATCCTTATGTGTCAGCCACTGGATCCTTAACCCGTTTGGGGGACTAATACTATGTTAGTATATTTTCTAAGCATATTGAATCCAACAAATAAAAAGTGAAATTTCATGGTAAGAAATATTGGACTAGAGATTTAGAATGAAATGTGATCTGAAGGTTAAAAAAATCAGAGTGAATTTCCTTTCAGTGGTTTCTTTATTTTGGAAATTTTGCTTAGGACATCTTTCTGCGGTTTAACTCTCTAACCTTTTTCAATGTCTGGTCTGGTCCACAGGAGTGGTCAAGCTTTCCACCGGATAACATGTTTTTGAGGTCTGTTGCTATATATCTAAATGTTAATTTTCACAGCATTTTAAAGAACTTGTTATAGAAGGACGAACACTTAAGGCAGACAGCTACTAAAATTTCTATCTTTAATTCTCATAACCACACACATTTTTGATGGTTGTTATTCTTATTACCCATTTTCAGAAATAACTTTTATCAGTTATAATCAGGATAATTAAACTTAGCTTGTTCTATGACAGTTCTTAGATTCCTTTGATCTTATTTGCGTAAAAGCACTTTGCCTTTAACAACAATAAACTTTACCTGAATTCTGTGCCTCCGGTCAACAGGGGTGGTTAACTCCCTCTTCCCACCCCCTCCTGCTTTTTTTTTAGTGAACTCTCTTAACTTTTTGTGTTCTGGGAAATGGCTTAAGGCAAAGAGCCATCTTTCTTTGCATGTCTTAGATGAGACTCATGGATGACTCTCGTGTTTACTGATAATAAGGCTAGACACAGTTCCTCAAAATCCCTATTCTTTCTCTCATAAATCATTAGCTGAACTGTTTTTTCCCCTTGCTGAAAATAGCTAGACTCTGAGTGACTGAATATGTGAAACAGACAATGGTCCACTGCTTATAAAACAGATCTCTGACCAACAATCTGCAGCAATGAGCCCAGAAAACCAGGCTGCTACCTGCCTGCAGTGAGTCGCTTAGTAAGCCAACCTAACTGGCTACAAGTCAAATTTGTGGGAGGTCAGGCCATCTATGACAAACACTCCAGGAAGACAAACAAAGACCTCTGTAACAATTGTTCACACACAGCCAGAACTTGATTAATAACTGACAGTTTCCCTACATTCTGCTCCTACTTGCAATTTAGGACCAACTAGATAAAGCCAATTATGCACCTCTAACCAATCACGCAGGACACCCTGCTTCTAGTTAGCCGGCTTACAGAATTCCCATGCCAACAGCCTCCAGTCAAGAACTTGAAGCCTTCTCTTTTACCTGCTGTAAAACTTCACCATTACCATATCTACCTTTGAGTCTCTGCCAAATGCCAGTGATAGTGGCTGACTTGCCATGGAAAGCTCTGAATAAATAACCTTTCCTTGTTCTTATTTGGGTGGTCTTCCTTAATTTCCATAACATAAACATTTCCTAACTGACTCAAATTCCCTTTGTTTACAAAAACAACCTCAACTGTAAAATCACCCACCTATACCTTGCTACTCCTTCTAAAAGTCTAAAACAACCCACCATATTGATGCATTGACCTCCTAAGCACCTGGGCATCTAGGGTACCCTTCCTACTGCAACAGCATAGAGAAAATAGTTCCCCACTTTCTCATAAATCATACAGTCTTCACACAACCTCAGTACACACGTGGGTGTGCAAAAGTGTACAGTTGTAATGCAAATAAATAATCCAATAATTAATAAATAAGAATAAATTCTGTATTTGACATACAACTGTAAACCTACTTTTGTCTACCCCTATATTTTCATAATTATATTTTCTTCTTTTAAAAGATTTTATTTATTTATTTTTAGAGAAAGGGGAAGGGTGAGAGAAAGAGAGGGAGAGAAACATCAGTGTGAGGTTGCCTGTTGTGCACCCCCTACTGGGACCCAGGCATATGGGAATCAAGCAGGTGACCCTTTGGTTTGCAGGCAGGCGTTCAGTGCACTGAGCCACACCAGCTAGGACTGTATTTGCATAATTGTTTAGAAAAGGTCTCTCTCTTAAAAAAATTCCTGCCATCTTATGTAAATATGTAAATACACAAGGGAATGAAAGCTTGAAGGAAGGGAAAGTAAGCAGAAACGGAATGGGGCGGGGGGAAAGTGGGGGAAAATAGCAGGGAAATGAGGTTTAGTTTAAAAAAAAAAGCAAAGAGTTCTTATGTCTAAATCAAAGGTACAAAAGTATATTGAATTTTTAAATATCAATAATATACTCTGTGGGGATTCTGTCCTACTCCCAGTAGACTATTCTGTGTCATTTAAAGAATGTATAGGCTATAGCTTCAGTTTTCATCTTATCTTTATGTACAAATTAAAGTTGAATATCTCCTTTTAGAAGATATCAATCCAGGTTAAGAAAATAATTCAAAATAGTTGGGTAGTTAATTGTCTTCTTTTTGTACCTGGGTACCGCTCATTTCCAAAGCGTGAAGGAGACCATTGAGGCTATCATTGTCCGTATTTACTACTGATAATACTTAAGAAAAAATAATCCTCACCTGAGGATATACAGTATATGCACTGATTCTAGAGAGAGAGGAAGGGGTGGGGAGAGAGAGAGAGAGATCTACTGTTGACTCTCAACTGGAGATCGAACCTGCAACCTAGGTATGTGCCCCGACCAGGGGTTGAACCCACAACCTTTGGTGTACAGATCAGCACTCCAACCAGATGGGCAGCCTCGCCAGGGCCCAATAACTTTTCTTTTCCTAAAGCAATGACTCTGTTTCAGCCACAGTACTTGGACTAGAAATTCAAGGGTAAGTAAGGTTCAGCTGTTTGTGCTCCCAAGGAACTCAAACTACAATTCTGGAGGCAGACTTGGAAAAAGATATGAATAAAAATTGTGTGTACATTTAATTGTTTCGCACTTTAGAATATTTTATCCATTTTGATGTTAGTTTAACTTTGCTACTGATAATTCTTTATCAGTTATATAAACTTAAAATCAGCACATATCTGTATATGTATAAGCACTACAATCACATTTCAAAGGGATCACCAAAAGGGAAATATTTCAGACTAAAGAGAAAATTCACATTTTACATAGTTGAAAGAACACTGTCCAAAAATTTATAAATTCATCATGTTTATCACCCAAATACAACATTATCTTTTCAAAATTGCTAACATTCTTGGAACAATAACACTGGCCCATAATTCTCAGACACATTGATATTTCCTGTGTTTGAAACACTATCCTCCTGCTAATAGTCATGACCTTCAAAAATTTGTTCAGTTTAGGTTTGATGAACTTACTATAAAGAAAAGATGTTGCCCTTTTCTGCCTGTGGGTTCATATTAAATTTTCAACTGTAGTTTTTCAAGGCTATAATGTCACCCATAGTTGCTTTTTTCACTGCTGAATGATTATAATCAGCAGATAACTGAAACTCTGTTATTTGCTCTTGAATGTTTCATTTCCTAAGCAAGAATGCATAATTTGGGGTAAGTTTTATAAATGAATATCGTGTTAGTTATCAATAACAATGAGATTCTTAAGTAGTATGCCTGATAAATAGAGCCTTGATTATGAGAAACATAATCTCCTAATTTTTTTGCAGCCTACTGAGAAAATGATTATTAGATGTGGTGAAAATCCCGACCAAGCACTCAGTCAGAGCAATGAAAATCTATATTCCAGCAGTGAATACGTTCCATTTAATATTTTCCTCCCCTTTGTCCCCTCCATTTCCCTTAATCAAAAGGAAAAACACTTTTAAGCCACCCACAATCTGTGTGAAACTTCCCAAGGAAAGTTTTTTGAATTGTTTTCTGTTCAGCGGCTCTCAGAAAAACATGGGCACCAACTCCCAGTTGCAGAAACATCATAATGACATTCCTTATCCTTCTTGATCACTTTGTTTATGCTTCTCTAACCTTCTAGTGAAAAAAAGAAAACAGAAAACTCTCAATCTGGATCCACAGATAATTGGCAAATGGCAAAAGGGAGACTCAATTAACTCAGATTATTAACAGAGACATGTTACATCTGGTCATGGCTGAGTCTGTTTGTCCAGAAATATCTATCAAAGAAATGATTAAAATCAAGACCTGGCAGATGTGCTTTCTCCACATATGACCCTCTTTCTCTAATGTATAAAAATGCACTTAGTTTGATTTGAGAATTTTTTCCCCTTAATTATACAACTTAAAGTCAAGATTCAGAAGATGGAAAATAACCTGGAAAAAGACATCTGTATGTGCTTATTTAAGTTTTCCCTCTTGAATCTTGCCTCTGTGGTGCTGGAATGTAGTAGATGAGAAACAATCTGTATTCTTGCCTTTTGCTCATAGCCCTGAAGGAAAACCTGCTGGGATTGGCTACAGATGGTTTCCTTGCGAGAGAAGGACGTGCCTGCTCTTGGCTGCCTGTTCTGTACGCATGATCGAGCCTCAGTCAATGCTTCGTGTGCCTCATTAACTGTGGGACAGGAAGAAGTATGATGCTCCCAAAATATATGCCCTTTTTTCTAGCTGAGGCCAAATATGAAAAGGAAACACTTAAAATGTAGAAGCGCCGTTAAAAATCGTTTTTTACTACCAAACTCAGGTCCCAGCTGACAAACGGTAATTAAAGAGGCACATTCACTCACAACTGACTTGTTTACTTCAAAGTGAGTAATACTGGAAGGAACAAAGCATCATCGTTTCTTAGGACCCTGAGTGTGAAGTACCTAAGATACTTAGATTGCATGATGATAAATCCGAAAGAACAATTATATGAGGGAACCAGAGAGTTAATTTTGTTTAAAGCCACTATTCGCCCATGGCAATTGTTGCATTAAAATGTTTACTAAGTATGATTTTTGCCACTGTGAAGAGGCCTAAAGCACTTTTAGATTTGCTTACAGTTTCTCCATGTAATTAAACATTTTCAAATTATTTAAATGAGGACAATTAACATTTATTAAACTCTTACCACAACCGGGTATTTTAAATTTATATATAATTTTGTGTTCCTAATAATATTGCAAAGTAGTTATAATCATCTCATTTTATAAGCAAAGCTAAAAGATGTTAAGTGCTCTTGCTCGAGATCCTTTGAAAAAATTCAGGTTGAGTAGGCCAAGGCGTTCTCTCTGCGGCTGATGAGACTCCTGAGCCCACTCTGCTTCATCACAGGCTGGCTGGGGCTGGCGACGAAAGCGAGCGAGGGCAGCATTTGGCACAGATGATTTCTAGTTTTTAAATTAATTCTTACTGTATTTTTTCCATTGTCATTTAGCCCCCTTATACCCTCTTCCCCCCACCTGCAATCACCACACCGTTGTCCATGTCCACGAGTCTTTTTTCCTTTTTACTCAATCCCTCCACCCTCTACACCCCCTCCCCCTTAGCTACCATTCTGCTCTCTGTCCGTCTTTATTTCGCCTGTTAATTCAGTTTGTCCATTAGATTCCGCATATGAGTGAAATCAAATGATACTTGTCTTTCTCTGACTGACTTATTTCACTTAGCATAATGTTCTCCAGGTCCATCCATTCTGTCACAAAGGGTAAATTTTTCTTGTTTTTATGGCTGAATAGTATTCCATTGTGTAGATTTCTAACGAATGTGCTCTTCCCCTTTGTAGTTAAATTTTAATTAGAGTACTTAGAATAAACAATTTCAAAGAGAAAAAGTGGCTCTTAGCATCAGGGATTAGAATCTTTATGGTTTGATTAAGTAATGTTCATTTTTAAATTATTTTTATTGATTCTTAGTCAAAATAAGGTAACATGATTAAATACAAAATAAAACAGGTAAGCTAAAGGAAATGCAGCCATCGGCAACCTAGTCCCAATCCCCAGAGGCAACTATCCTTAACTCATCCTCATGGTTTAGTTACCTTGATTGATGTAAATATGTTTGCTAATTTTATCTACTGATTTATCACTTCAGATCCTCTCTATTGGCTTCCTGCTAAAAGGCATGATAATTTATGTAACATATAATACCCTAAATTATTCTTCTGCCTCCTACTAAATGTCAATAGCTATATTATAATCTATAATATAGATTAATCTCAATATATTATATAATATAATCTGCTATAACTTGTGTTTTTAAAGCACTAATCTTTCATCTGATATTGGTACATAGTCAAGTAATGTTAACATTAATATAGAACTTGTTCATACCTATTTTTCCCCACAGGAAAGGGGAAGCAGGGTAGCAGGACTAGGAATATAACTTCAGAGGGAGCCCCCCTACCCTGACCAAGCTTTGTTCTCCAAAATACAAGAAAGAAGCTCTTTCAGCCCTATTTTATAAAAATTAATTTTGAACACCTGCAGGCAGAGGTCTCCCAGCGTCCTCAGATCCTGCCAGCTTGCTCTTCTGGTGTCTACAATTCCACTTCCATCTTCATGAGTCCTCATGTGAATACCTATTGGAAATAGGTATTTTCAGTCTATTGTTTCTGTACATTTTTAATGTCCCCTGAGGAAGCTTCCAACCTGGGTTATGTCCCAAGGTATGAAATTTGTTTTAGTCAGTGTTCAGTTTAGAAATTTTCAAGATTTTGACTTCCCTTTTACTATTTTCCCCCAATGGCCTTGTCATTTTTAAAGACTGACATCTCGCAGAACAAAAGAAAAAATTTTTTTTTTCTTTTCAGGAACGCATATGGTAAGGCAGGAAGCCCTGAGTGTTTTTAGTCATGTTTTATTTGACTTTATAAACTTGATATTACACTCAATTCTCTCTTTAGAGTTATCTGAATGTTTCTTCCTTTGGTCATTTGCATATTTAGCTCCCTCAAACTTGCTTCCTCAAATATTTCTACTTCTTATCTTTTACTTATGTTTTATCATTCTCCCTATAATTTAATAGTAGTTACTTCTCCATTTCTACCTATTGGGAGATCCTAAATTTTAAAAACATTAATAGATTTGCAAAATTATTCAACTATCTTTTGCTGCAAACCCATGTTTAGGCTATGATTACATTTCCTTCTTTGTGGTTCCAAAGTCATGACTACTTTCTACTAAAATGAGAACTTTTCTGGTGCAAGGGTCAAACACATTCTCCTTTTTATAGTCTACAAATTCTTCAAGTCATCACAGTTTCTGGTTTCTCTCATATTTTGACATGGATTTTTCAGTTTTTGTTTTGTTTCCTTGTTTTTTTTGGTGCATATATATTTTCTCTAATATCCAAATATTTATCTCTGTTTAAGGGGGATAATCCTAATATGTTATTAGCTTTTAAAAAAAATCCATTTTATTAGTTTATTGAAGACATTCCTTTGGTCTTTCCTCATTTGTGCTGATTGTTTCCTAGGCTTATGACACCCGTTCTCATCCTGCCCTCTCTGTCTCACAGAATCTTGTCTATTACATACATTGCTCTTTTTGAGAAAGTACATTCTTTGAGAAGGCAATCTCCTGAGTATTTTATGTTTTTTCCATTGAGTTTATATTTATTTTAAAATGCTATTTGGTATCCTGTTCTGTCATTTTCTAAGTATTTTCTCATAAAATTGTGATACCTGTTCCAGTGATACAGCTCTTCCCATATACGTCACTGTGCATATGTTTCAGTCCTCAACTTCATGTCGCCCTATCAGAATCTGATACTGATTATAAAACTTTCCTTATTGAAACACTACCTTCTGTCAGGGCCCATGAGGCTAACTCTTTTTTTAGATTTGCTCATAGGCATCTTCCAATTTTGTCTGCATCTGCTTTGTGACTCGTTCTTCAGTACGTCGTTACCTACTGTACCTCAGTGCTTAGTGCGGACACTAGCCCGCATTTTAGTCCTTCCTAATGAAAGAGTATTCTCTTCACACCCAGAATTACGATCGTTACCTATCTATATGATAATTACAGCCAAATTTATAGCTTCAGCACAGGTCTGAGCTCCAGATTCACATATCTCTGCCTACTCTATATCTCCTCTCAGACGTATCAAAATAATCTCATATTCAACATGCCTAAACCTTGAAATAATTTTGTACACATATACACACATACACAAGCACTTACTGTATCTCCCACAGTCTGTTGCACATTCAAGATATCTTGACCCATGATATTTTTTTGTCTACTTACCTTCTTTTTTTATTTATTTGTTATTGTTGTTCAATTACAGTTGTCCCCGATTTTTACCCCATTAGTCTCCCCTGCTCTACCTCCCCCAACTTCCCACATTCAATCTTTCTCCCCACCGTTGTCTTTGTCCTTGGGTCCTTTATACATGTTCCTTGATGAACCATCCCCTTTTCTCCCCATTATGCCCTTCCTCCTGCTCCTCTGGTCACTATCAGTTTGTTCTTTAGGTCCATGTCTCTGGTTTTGTTTTGCTTGCTTGTTTGTTTTGTTCATTAGGTTCCACTTTTAGATGAGATCATATGTTACTTGTCTTTCAATGTCTGGCTTATTTCACTTAGCATAATACTCTCCAATTCCATCCATGCTATCTAAAAGGATAGGAGGGTAATATTAATAACCATACAATTTCTCGATCCAGGCACTTAGAAAAGATTCTTGACAACTTCCCCTTCCTCACCTTCAATATCTCACCTATGACAGGGTCCTATTGATTTTACTTTATAAATCTCACTCAAGTAATACATGTTTTATCTACACTTATACCACTCTGGTTTAAGCTATCACGTCTCACTTGAACCATTACAATGTCTCCAACTGGTTTCCCTCTCTACAGTATATTCTGCATCTGATACCTGGAATTTACTTTTGAAAAATAACAAATATAATCATGTCAAGTGACCAACTACCTTCTATCAGTGGCTTCCTACTGATGTTAGGATAAAATCAAATAACTTAACATGCTCTACTAAATCCTCTATTGTCTGCTCTGGTCCTCCAACATCTCCATCTCACACCACAGTCTCCCCAGTTCAGTTAACAATAATTGCAGCTTTCTTTCTGCTCTTTACTTATATCTCATTTCTTTCCAATGACTTACCTTTTTCACTTGCTTATCCATTTATAAGAAATAATCTTCACTTACATTTTATTTTTATGAGAGTTCATGGTTGACTTTCTCAGAGTGAAATCATCTTCTCCATTTCTACTTTGCAGTCTAGGTTATTTTTCTTTTTTTACAAAAGATCATAAAATCTTTTACTTTTTGGGCCACTTCATTTACTTTTAATTGTGAATGAATTCATTTTTAATTGTAACTGGTATGATTATGTTAATTGTCTGTTTCCTGTAGTAGAATCTAAGATCTATGACAGCAGACATTCATCTATTTCTGACCATTGCCTACATTTATCATATAATCTGAAAAACAAGAAACATCTAAAGTCTGTAAAGTTAATTAGTCAATAAACAAGTAAATAGTGAACAGACCAAGTCCAGGAATTCTGAAAGATAAGGGGATTTTTAAGCCCTTTTTCTTTATTGATGTAAAGTTCAAAAACTATAGAGTATCTGGGTAGTATTTTCTGTCCTTGAAAAAACAAACATTGTTTTCTCCATTCTTCTGTTGTAGTAACCCAAGCCCTGAAAACAAAACTGCTGAATTTCTCTCTTTGTGATTTATTTTTCTCAAAGGCAATTTTCCTATGGTAGATGTGTATTATCTTCTACATCTGTCTTGCAACATTCCTCCAAATTGTTTTCAGAATCTATCCTTTTCAATAAATTATTAAAGTTACTACCAACTACCCATAAAGCATAATTCATGCAATTTTTACTTATTTGGACAAAAATAAAATATATAGCTTTTTTTTTTTTGGCTTACAGTACTATTTCCCAAGTGAGACTGGTATAACCCAAGGGAGTTGGAATGGTGATCCACTGGGCTGAAAAAAATAAATTTTAAGTTTTTATTTATATCAATTATAAATCTCACATAAGAAATGAGCTGTAATAATATTTAATGTATAGCTTGATATATGTCAAAAGTTATTTGAGGCTTTATTATATTAATAAGGAGAATAATTAAATAGCATAAACTAACCAAATTTTTGAGTTGGGGGTAGATGTGCTAAAAATACCACTTAATATACTGTCTGATTGGGATCATTCTACCCTGATATCCAGATATTAGCAAGTTAATGGAATAATAATAGTGTGTTTTTTCTTGTTTAGACAATAATAAAGCATATAGTAAAGTATATGTTAGATAACTTAGCATCTATAATATCAACATATATGCATATAGGGCAATAGACTATACAGTTAATATTGCTTAACTGTCTTATGATTTTTATTAATTATTTGAGGTTTCTAAAAGAAACTAATTTTGACTTTAGACAGCATCTTTTCTTTAAAAGGATATTAAGGTTAGAGAAAATCAAGGGACCATCACCACATTAATTGCTAGCCCTTAATTATACTTTTCAATCTTTGTAAGCAAAGAAGCATTGCTATGTGTTAAATAAAGTGTAATTTCTAATTTAATTTTCCTATATTTGTAAAATATGTAAGGATTCAATGAAAGGGAAAAATAAAGCAACAAGATTTACACCAGAAATATGACCTTAAACAGGCTCTGTTCATAAAAAGTTTCTTTTATGTAAATCATTATTCCAACCACAATTTAATCAAACTTTATACATGAGATTAATTATAGATATGCTCATCTATGTCAACATTAGTGATATTATTTTAAAATATGTGAAGAGTAAACCAACTAACCAAAGGAACTGCTTTACTTTCAGTGTTAATCAACATTCCAAACGAAGCTGTTTGACAAATTTTAAGATGGTCTCCCCACCCTAAACTGAACTGACAATTTTATTTTGTAGACTGGAAGATCCAGACAGAAAAAGTTTGTATAGGATAAGCAGAGAAATTTTTAGTTTTCCTTTTTAACTAGCCTCATTGGAAATACTAGTTGAAATGTCAGTGCTCCTAATATTATTCCAATTTCTGACTACATTTTTAAAAGAATGTTGTGTACTGTAACCACATTTGCTTAGATGATAAGCTGTTACCATATTCATTTCTGTCTCCTTATGTATTTTATGTATATATAACAAAATATTTATTTTTATACATTTGCTTGTACATGACTCCTATTTCTTATTGTGAAGCCATTTAAACTCTACCAATTAACTATTAATATTTTAATAAAATAACTATTAACTATTAATAAAGTAAAATATTAATACGTATGCTTCCTAAAATAAATGCAATAACCTTAATCATGACATTAAAAAATTAATATATTTTTACATCCCACAAACAAAAAAATCCAACAAAGAAAAGATAATAAAGAAAATTAAGGAAAATTTTGAGTAAGTTCTCTTGAATATAGACCTAAGTGCAGCTCTTTTTTTTTTATGCTGTTTTTAAGTGTTTAGGTCTATTGCCTTTATTTTTACCAATACAATAATTGGTCTCTGAATTTATTATTGAAATAAATAGTTTGGAGAAGGAATTATATCATACACACTGACGTTTGATTTGAATTCTCTACTACTTGAGGCTTTATGCGAATTTGATATATGACATCGTCTCAGGCAGCTTTGTGAATCTCTAAAGGGTCCAGAGGAAATGCTGGCCTCGTCTTACTGCCCTGCTTTCCTCTATTGCAACTCTGTGAGTCACCAATCATTACTCACTTTCACTCTGCACTGAAAACAACCAGGGCTCCAAAGTGTCGGCACAAAAATATTACGTTATGTCTAATCTGAGGAGTTTTATCAGCAAAAAAATTACGTTTAGAGTCTCAGAAAAGGTTCTAATCTTTAGTATTTTCTTTAGAAGAATCAAGTTAGAACGTGTGATAAGTTATTATATCAGATACGTGTTCCCCTCATATCTTAGATTATGAGGCAAATTAGATTCGCTTTAAACAACACAGAGAGCTAATGTTTGTAGCTAATTCACTGAGTTGCTTAAATTGCGTTACATATATCTTAATTAGCAGATTAGTTCTTGTGGGGAACAGGTGAACTTCATTCTACCCAGATTTATAGGTTCAGTTTGTACTTGTGCTGTCTTGAAATCAAATCAGAATTTTGATGTTGCACAGGCTTAAGAATAATGTAGACCATTTCTGTTACTTTAGATCTGTAGTAGTAAAGTTCCATGTAAGGGGTATTATGTTTATTAAATGAATATCTGTATAACTAGCAAAGTGTATATGCAATATTCCATTTAATCTTCAAAATAAACCTTAAAGGTAGATATTATTATGAGTTTTGACCTATAAAATTGCATATTGGTTTTTTTAAAATTGACATATGAATATTAGAGAAAATGTGCAAAATCAATTGAATAAAAATGAAGACCAAATAAATCATCTATTATTCAACCACCCACGGGCATTCACTTTTAATATTGTGGTGCCTATCATGTATATATATATATTTTTCAAAATAGCATCATAATATGAATAAAATTATATTGCTTTTATCTCTAAAGCATCATAGACATTCTGCCTTGACATTCAATATTTTTGACAGCTATAATTCATACTATTACATGAATAGTGTATCTATACTTATTAAACCACACATACGTATTTAATCGCACCCTATTTTTGTAATTGGCTCATTGTTTAAAATATTAGTTATTAAAGAGTACTATTAGCTATTAAAATTTTTATAAGTGTAATCACTGCTATTTTAAAGATAAGGTAACTGAGATTTACATCTTTTAAGTAGCTTAACTAGTACCCTGTTGTTTCCAGAGCTCAGACACTTGCGTCAGTACTTAACACTATTTTATTATAAGCCTCCTACATGCTGTTGACAGAAGCCATTATTTTTCTGAACATTGTGAATGAGCTTTGCATACCTGTATCAAAATTAATAGTTTCTCCAGTTTTCAAAATGTTTTAAAGTTTTGCTTTAGTAATTGTTCATTAACTGACATTTTCAACAATTGTCATATAATATGTATGATAAAAAGGTTTATATAATGATGTTTGTTTCCTCTGTTCCTCATTTTTATAATAAATCCTGTGGTTTTTGTTTTTATTTATCCTCGGTGATGAGTTGTACAATCCACTGTTTTCTTATAAAGTGAGCAGAGGTTGTTCTTGAAACTATCTTTTTTCCACCTGTGCGCTATGAGGAAAAGGCTCTTTTCTGTTCCCCAAATGCCATCATTAGTCACAAGGAACTACTGCATCCACTTAACAAAATTCAAACTCTCACGCATGACCCACTGGTGTTCATTTTCTACACGGCAGCCAGAAGGAACTTTTAACCTCACCTCTGCTTTTTCTAGAAATTCAGAATGTAATAACCCGTACTTTTACAAGCCCCTGCTCGACCTGGCGCTTACCTCTTCTCTGACTTCATTTTCTACCTCCGCACTCTACCTGATTATCTATGTCCTTGACAAACTCGGTTTCTTTCTATTTGTAATAAGTTTGACAAATAAGCAAATCTCCCAAGGAAACCAAAGCACTACTTATTTTTCGCACTTTCACACAGTGGCCTGCGTAGAGCTCTTCCAGGACGTCGTTTGAAGGCTATGCTCTCTTACTTTCCCACTGGGGCCTGGGACATCGCCCAGAGTCTTTTCTGACTAAAGCAATATTTTTGTCTCTCCAATATGACTCTTACACAAAATTTTACAGTAGGTAATGAGAATCAAGATTCGTGAAATAGGACCTTACAAATTTCCTCTGAAAATATAAATATAGCTTATACTTACATTGATTTTTATTGTATTAGAAATTGATGAAAATGGCAGCATACATGGTCTCGTTAAAACAGTATGTTACTCCTTTCATTTCTGTTTTGGGGCCTACGCGCTTGCCTTTTTGTTTGCCTGGACAATCCTCTGTATTTTCCATGTGTGAGCTTTACACTTTCTACGTAGAAAGGACTTTCTGCATCACTCTGTGCAAAGTAGTTATTTACCTTCTCTTACAATCACCTTCTACATTTAGTCATTCTGCTTTGTTTCTTAACAGTATTTAACAATATCAGCAATTATTTTATGTTTTGTATATATGTTTATTAATAACTATACCACCCTCTACTGCCTCAAAAATGGCCTATGAGGGCAGAGCTTTTTGTCCAGTTTATTGCTCTTTTAGTGCCTCTGTAGGGTTCCTGCATCCCCATAGAGGTACCAATTATTTGTGACTAAATAAATAAATAAATTCCCAATGTCCAATGTGCATTGGATACATTAATTTCTTCTTAACTGAAAAGTTCTTAACGATAACAGTAACAGGAAACATGGCCATTCCTAATCTTTACTTTCCTACAGCACTTATTATCCTGACTCTCCATATCTTAACATTTTGATAAAATAATCAGCCTAAATGTTATATCCCACATTTAGTGCATTCTACACACCCCCATCCCAAAAATGTTCTCACCAAATGTTTCCCTTTTTGCTCATGGGTAATTTCTAGCAAAATACATAAATGGTACTATTCAGATGTGGCCACAGTTACTATACCTTAATAGTAAGGTTGGTTAGACAATATAGGTGGACCTAGAAGGTATTATGCTAAGTGAAATATGTCAGACAAAGAAAAATATTGTATGATTTTACTTATACATGGAATCTAAAAAACAAAGCATAAACAAATTCATTGATACAAGGAAGAAACTGATGGTTGCTGGATGGAAGAGGATGAGGGGATGGGTAAAAAAGTTTTAAAGGGTTTAAAAAGTATAAACTTCCAGTTATGAAATAAGTCATGGTGATGTGATATACAAAATTGGGAATATAGTCAATAATATTGTAATAAATGTATAGTGACAAATGGTATTAAACTTAACATAGTGATCACTTAATAAGGCATATAAATGTTAATCACTGTATTATACACCTGATACTAATACACAATATTGTATATAAATTTTAAAAATAAAAAATAAAAGGCAGGTTAGACAGGTGTTTTGCGTGTGTCTGTTCTATTTTTAAATGTGGGAACATATAGTGTTTAGGAAAAAAAATAGTTTATTCCAATTATCTAGAGTGAGTAACTTTACTCTCTTTAGGCTAGCATAATGAAGTCACCACATAGTTTTACCAATTTTGTATTACTGGGAATTTTTTTCTGAGATTATGGCTATTTATTGCAATCATATATTCTAGGGATGGAGAGACTGTAAATATTTGAGTTTTTATATGTCAGGGAGATGTCAGGAGACTAAAAATCAAGGCTGCTACCAGAGAATCACTTAAATGAAACAGACTTAGACTCTTCTTCATATTTCATATTTCATATACTTCATACTGCCATTGTAAGTAATATCATTATTGAAGACCAGTGTTCATTATATCCCCATAAATGTAGACTCTAAGTTTGGTGCCCATTACAACCAGCCACCGACCATGAAATTATGAGTGGAGACATGCTAATAATAAAACTGAAAACAATTCAAATTAATTAAAGTAGCTATTGGAACCTCAAGAGAAAAGTATTATAAGACAACATAAAAACTTATTCAATAGTCATTTATTATCCTAAGTTTTCATTATATCAGGGATAAGTTCATAACTGGTGCTATATCACCAAAATTTTGAAGTTAATTATCTTGGCACAGAGCCATATTTCCTCAAAAATTCTCATAATTGAATATGTACAAGATATGCACTTCAATGGAATGAATACATAAAGGGAGAATCTGTTCAATACAAGCTCTCAACAGACAAAGGCAATTAGAAGACAAAGAATAATGTCACTTAAATTGTATCCTTACAGGCAAAGAAAGTGGCTATTGCTCCTGAAAGAAATGTTTGTTCTCATTTTATTTTTTTAATTTTCTACAGGGATTGACTAAAGAAAGCTCACAGATTTGAGAATTCTGCTTCAGAAAATGTGTCCTATATATATTTGTGACACATAACTGCAAACATACAACAACACAACCACTATTAACTAAATAAATATATTTTGGAAGGGAAAAAGACACTGAATATATTCAATAAAGAATTAGTTATAACTTTCTCTGCTTCAATCATACATAACCAAGAATAAATATAATGAATTAGAAAGCTACCAGAATGATAGCTTTCTAATAAAAGTAACAATAAATCTTGTATAAATTATAGCCAACATCAGCTGCATTTCCTCATCACCCAATCATGGTTTTTTTTTTCCCCTTCTTTTCACCTGCATTTGCAGACCTTAAAAATCTCAGAAGTACATAATATAATAAGACATTAAAAATATGTTGAGAGTGACATCAGCAAAATGGTGGAATAGTGGGTACCTAACTTCATAGTCCCACTGAAACTGGATTTAACTACCCATGGGCAAGAATAACTTTATAAGAAATCGAGTCAATTTGAGAAGCTCCTGAAACCTTGTGAGCTCAAAATCGGAGATTCGCCACAGTGATAAGAATAGGGAGGGCAATTTAACCTTACCAGTGACATTCCTGAGCAGTTGGGCACAGCTCAGAACTGAAAGAGATCCTCTGGGCTGCAGTTTCTTCCACAAGAGAAAGAGAGTCACATAAATTTCTGCTACCACAGCTTTTGGGACAATGCTCAAAAGGCCCACTTCTGCCTCACCAAAGCATAACACAGGGACTTGGCCCAGTTAGATCTGGGGGTAGCTTAAAGACAAAGAAAAGGGGCGGGGACTCAGCAATTGGCATATAGGTCTCAGTAACCAACCTGCAGACCCTAATAGTTGGTCCCCAAAATATATGTGCACCCATAAACAGAGCACCTAAACATGTAAAGGAAACATTGACATACATGAAGGGGAAAACGGACATCAGTACAATAGCAGTGGGAGAATTCAACATCCCACTTTCACAATGGACAGAAGAGCCAGACATAAAAAATAATGAGTTAACAGTAGACTTGAACAATACTATAGAACAATTGCACATAATAAATCTATATACAAAACATTCCATCCAACAGGAACAAAATACATTCTCGAGTGCACGTGGAACATTCTTCAGATTAGATCATATGCTAGGTCACAAAATATCTGAACAAATTAAAATATTTGAAATTATTCCAAGTAACTTTTCTGACCACGTTGAATAAAAGTAGAAATCAATAACATAAAGAACACAGGGAAATTCAGAATACATTTAAAAAACAACATACTCTTGAACAAGTATTGGGTCAAAGACGAAATTTTTTAAAAATTAGGGTATCTCAACACAAATAAAAAGGAAGATATAATATACTAAAACTTATAGCATACAGAAATAGCAGTACTAAGAGGGATATGTATAGAAATAACTGACTACATTGATACTCACAACTAGAAGATAAGTAAGTCAAGGAGGTCTAATTCACAGATTAAACATAGACAATAACATAATCATCAAACTTGCTACTAGACTAAATCTTAATTATTCCTTCTACAAGAAAGAAATTATAATTACATGAAATGGTAGAGGAGCTACCTGATGCTACAGTGAGAAATATAATATGGAAATAAATCAATATGTTGTACACCTTAAACTGACGCAATGTTTATATAATCAAAATTTATTAGATTAAAAAAAGAAAAAGGATCTCAAACAAGCAAACTTTCCAATTTAAGGAAGTAGGAGAAGAAAAAAAATGAAGCCCAAAATTAGCAGAAGAAGGAAATAAAAAACATTAGGACAGCAATAAATCAAATATAGAATTGAAAATCAATGAAAAATAATGCGTTTTTTTCTTTTATCTTTTCCCTTATAGTTTTTTTTTATTATTGTTTAAGTAGAGTTGTCTCCATTTTCTCCCCACCACTCCCCACTACCCCACCCATCCCTACCTCCCAGCCTCAATCCTACCCCTTTTGGCTTTGTCCATGTGTCCTCTATCCATGTTCCTTGATGACCCTTCCTGTATTTTCCCTCATTATCCCTTTCCCTCCTCCCCTCTGGTTATTATCAGTTAGTTCTTTATTTCAATGTCTCTGGTCATATTCTACTTGCTTGTTTGTTTTGTTGATGAGGTTCCACTCATACGTGAGATCATGTTGTATTTGTCTTTCACCACCTGGTTTATTTCACTTAGCATAATGCTCTCCAGGTCCATTCATGCTGATGCAAAGAGTAGGCACTCCTTCTTTCTTTCTGCTGTGTAGCATTCCATTGTGTAAATGTAATAAAGGCCATATATGAGAAACTGACAGCCAGTATTTTACTCAATGGGCAAAAATTAAAAGCTTTCCCATTAAGATCAGGAACAAGATAAGGATGTCTGCTTTCACCACTTCTATTCAACATAGTATTAGAAGTCCTAGCCCCAGTGATCAGACAAGAAAAAGAAATAAAAGGCATCCAAATTAGAAAGGAGAAAGTAAAACTCTCACTGTTTGCAGATGACATGATAGTGTACATAGAAAACACTATAGGCTCCACCAAAAAATACTCAACCTAATAAGTGAATTTGGCAAAATATCAGGATACAAAGTAAATATTCAGAAATCGAAGGCATTTTTGTACACCAACAATGAAATATCAGAAACAGAAATCAGGAAAAAAATCAATTTCCTATAGCAACAAGAAATATAAAGTACCTAGGAATAAACTTAACCAAAGAGGTAAAAGACTTGTACTCAGAAAACCACACAGCACTGAAGAAAGAAATTAAGGAAGACACAAATATATGGAAGCATATATGGTGTTCATGGATTGGAAGAATTAACATCATCAAAATGTCCATACTACCCAAAATAATTTATAGATTCAACACAAGTTTGTTTGTTTTTAAAGGTGGGAAAAACTGGCAAACACTTAGCTAGACTATCTAAGAACCAAAGAGAAAAGGCTCAAATAAATACAACCAGAAATGAAAGAAGAGATATAAGCAATGCCACGTGAACAAAAAATACCATGAGACTAATAGTCATAATTATATATCTACAAATTGGACAGTATAGAAGAAATGGATAAATTTGTAGAAACATACAACCTACTAAAATGGAAACAAAAGAAATAGAAGCTTCTTTTGAAGCCTCCCCAGGCTTCTATCTTGCCTGATAATCCTGGGACCTTACTATTATCTGCATCAAGTTGACAGAAAGATATAGAGAATATAAAGAAGGTACTTTCTTCAAAGCCCTGGAATAGAAAGATAGTTTTCATGTCTGCTTATATTCCCTTGGTGAGTGAGAACCAGCCACAAGGTTACACTTAGAGGCAAGCAAAACTGGGATAAAAGAAAGAATAAGAATTAATAGAAAACTAAACAGAACCAATAATATTCTCCAAATAAGTAAATAAAAACTTTTCAATAAAGAGTAGCCAAGGACCAGATGGTTTCAACGATAAATTCTATCACACATAAAAAGAAGACAACATTAATATTTATTAAAACATTCCAAAAAAGTAGAAGAGGGGGAATACCTCTGAACTTAGTTTATGAAGCCAACATCACTTTGATATGAAAACCATGCAAAGACACCGTAAGAAAACTGTAGACCAATAAATATCCCTGATGAATATAGATTCAAAAATCCTCACAAAATATTAACAAACTAAATTCAGCAACACATTAAAAGATTCATACCATCATCAAGTGGGATTTATCCCTGGTATGTGAGGATGGTTCCACATATGCAAATCAATATGATACACCACATAAATGTAACAAGGATAAAAACACATAATTATCTCAATAGATGCTGAAAATAGCATTTGACAAAATTCAACACTCTTCCATGATAATAACTGTAAACAAATTAAATATAGAAGGAACTCACTTCAACATAATAAAGTCCATATATGAAAAACCCATACCCAACATTATACTCAGTGGTGAATTTCTGATAACCTTCCTGCTAAGATCTGAACAATTACCAATTCTATTCACTGTAGCACTAGAAATCCTCCCCAGAGCAATTAAACAAAACAAAACAAAACAAAAGATATTAAAGTAATCCAAATAGAAAAGGAAGGATAAAATTATCTATCTGCATATGATTTGATCTTACATGTAGATGAATCTATAGACTCCACAAAAAAAAAATGTTGGAAATAAGTTAAACTAGTAAAGTCACAAGATACAAAAATCAACATACAAAAATCAGTTGCATGTGTATACACTAACAACAAATGATCCAAAAAGGAAATTAAGAAAAAAGTTATATTTTCAATGGCATCAAAAGACTTCAATACTTAGAAGTAAACCTAAATGAGGAAGTGAAAGACTTGTACATTGATGGAAGAAATTTAAAAGACACAGTAAATGGGACATTTTGTTAAAATGTGCATATTACCCAAAGCAATATACTGATTCAATGCAATTTCTGTTACAATCACAATAACGTTATTCACAGAAATTTAAAATAAATCCTAAAATTCATACAGAACCCCAAAACCCCCTGAAAAACCAAACTATAAACAAGAACAAAAGTTGGAGGTATCACAATACCTGATTTCAAACCATATTATGAAGCTAGCATAACCAAAACAATAGTACCGACATAGAGCAGACACGTAGACCAACGGACAGAGAGCCCAGACACAAGCCCCTCAGGTAGATCAATTCATTTTTGACAAAAGTGTCAGAATATCCAATGGGGAAAGATTTGTCTTTTTAATAAATAATTCTGAGAAAACTGGATATCTGTATGACGACCTACAGTCTTGACCTTGGTAAACTAAAATATTTTCACTTAAACATGCACCCTGTAAATCACTTAATGATTTTAAGTATATGGAATCATTTGAGAAATACTCTTATTGAGTCTTGAAATTATTCTTACAACTCGAAAAACACATAGAAACAAATATAAATATTTTAATTTTTGCATTTTTATGGTTCCAATCTATGTTTATTTTTCTTGGTTTGAGTATCTACCGTCTTTCTACAAGACCTACCATACCTAATGTAATTGTTATTCAAGTGTTTAGACTAGAATGAAATTTAAAACAAAACTATTTTTTGCTGAAATATTTTATGCTACCCTAGAAAGACAAAAAAGCATTATATTATAGATTAATTATTCATTGTTAAATAATAAAAAATACCTCTCACTGTGGTTTATAATACAAATTCATTACTGATCAACTTATTATGTTGGGATTTACATTTCATATCCTAATATTCTCTGTTTATGACATGTTATTCCAGTGTCAAGCTTCTCTCCATCAACAATTATATGTATTTCATAATACAACACAATTTAGGCTGTTGCAGTAGATTCCTGCCATTCTCTAAGGTTCCCTTCATCAATCATCAATTTGAATTGTATCACACATAACCATAATGTAAAATCAGATAATCCTATGTATATCCTAAAAGCTTAGTGAAAAATCACTCTTCAGTTGAGTATCAATAAGCATGTAGGTTAAGAAAATTACCTAATGGCAGTGAAATATTCACCCAAAATGAGGTGAGAGAACAGTTCCTAAACCTTACACAGAGCCAAAAACATAAAATCTGGTTCTTTAAGAAAACTGGTAAATTAACAAATCTCAAACAGATTAACAAAGAGAAAAAGAGAAAAGACAAAATTTCCAGGAAACAGAAATGAGAGAAGTGATATGTCTATGGAATTCTACAAACCTTAAAATATCAATGAGAGGCTATTATGAACTTTATACCCCTTTATTTAACAGTTTTGATGAAACAGACAAATCTCTTGAAAAACATAATCTATCAAAGCTTACTCAAAAATATAAAACTCGTATAGCTCTCTATACATTAAAGAAATTGAATCTGTAGTTTAAAACCCTCTCAAAGAGAAAGCTTTAGGCCCCAATGTCTCTACTGGTAAATTATACCAAACAATGAAGAAAGAAATACAAACTGTATACAAACTATTACAAATATTGAAGAAGACATAATACTTCAGAATTCATTCTAGCAGAATGTTGATAATTTTGATACAAAACCAGAGATAACAGACCAATAAATAATAATACTAAAGATCATGATCACTTATAGATATTGATGCAAAAATTGTTTTAAAATATTAACAAGTCAAATCTAACAATTGTATAAAAAATGGTAACACATCATGACCAAGAAGAATTTTTTTCCAATAATGAGTGTTTATTTAATTGTAGAAAATCAAAGTTTTCACTATATTCGAAGTCTAAAAGAGAAAAGCTATACATTAATTTCAAGAGACTCATAAAGAATATTTCATAAAATCTGTTCCACATTCATGGTTAAAAATAATAACAGTATTAAATAGTTATCAGTTAATTAATTATTGAGAGAACTTCCTCAGCATGGTTTTTAAAAATCTCAAAAAACCAAACCAAACCAAACCTACAGTTAATATCATATTCCATGGTTCATACCTGAATGACTTCCCAGTAAGACAATGAACATGGTGAGAATTTCTGTCGAACTACTTCTATTAGCCATTCTATGGAATGTTCACTGTGAGTATACGTAAAGCAAGACATAAATAAAAGGCATTCACATAGGACAAGGAGAAATATGAATGTCTTTATCCACTGATAATATAATTGTCTATGCAGAAAATACGATGGAATCGATATTCTAATAAATGAGATAGTAATATTGTAGGTTAAAAACTGTATAAAATCAATCTGACAAACATTTGACAAAATATTTTTAAAATATTATTTATAACAGGTTCAAAAGCATAAAATAATTATAAACTTGTGAAATATGTCACAAGTCTATACATTAAAACTATAAAACTGATAAAATTTATAACTAAATATTAAATAAATACTCATATATAATTTTAATGGACTAAGATACTCAATATTCTTAAGTTCTCAGTTCTCTAAAAATTGACCTGAGAGTCAATGAAATTCCAAAGTCATAAGAGAATTTTTTAAATTAAAAATTGTCAAGTATATTCTAGAATTTATATGGACCTGGAATTGCTAAAACAACTTAGAAAAAGACAAAGTATTGTTTTAAATCCTCACCCAAGGACATGCTTATTGATTTTTAGAGAGAAAGGAAGGGAGGGAGAGAGGGAAAGAAACAATAACATGAGAGGGAAACATTGTTGGGTTGCCTCTTGTATACTCCCTGACTGGCAGCAAACCTGCAACCTAGGCATGTGCCCTGTCCAAGAATCAAATCTGTGACCATTTGATTTATAGGACCATGTTCCAACCAACTGAGCCACACCAGCCAGGGGGGAGAAAAAGAAAAAGAAAAATGCTTTTAAATATTTATTATCTTGAATGTGGTGATAGGTTCATTGTTCCCTAGAAACTAAGCCTAAGATCTAGACTTAGATGATTTTCTGAAAGTATGTTCTTACGGCCCTGGGAGCAGGATACGTTAGGAGAAGGATCTAAGCAAAGATGTGGTTTCAGCTGCAACCTGGCCTGATCCAAAAGAGTAGTTCTGGTGTTTGAATTATCCTGCAGCATTTGTCCCACTTGTGGCAAGATAGGGAAGCCACCTTTTCTACACATGTGTTTTTAATAATTGGCTAACAAGTGTCCCTGAGTGTGAGATAAGGAGTATAAATGCCAGGACCTGAAAACTACTATGGTATAACAACAATTGTATGGAGAGGAAGTAGCTATAAATCCTTATAGAACGACACTCACAGTACCTCTGCAAATGAGTACCAACAGTAAAGGGTACTATTTCCTTCTCCAGGTTAGGAATGTTTTCAGTGATTATTTCCTCAAATACTTTTCCTGTCCCTTTTACTCTCTCCTCCTCCTGGGACTTCTATGATTTGAATGTTAGCACATTTGATGCTGTCCCAAATGTTCCTTATGTTATTCTCATTCTTTTTAATTCTATTCTCTTTCCGATCTTTCAACTGGGTGAGAGCTACTATTCTCTCTTCCTGATTGCTGATCCATTCTTCTGCATCATCTGATCTGATATTGATACTCTCCAGCATATTTTTCACTTAGTAATATTCTTCAGTTCTGATATATCCTTTTTATAATTTTTAACTCTTTGTTAAAGTTCTCCCTGGGTTTATATATTTGTATGCAGAATGTGATGAACACTTTTATGACCATTATTTTGGACTCTTTATCTGTAGACAGCTTACCTTAGTTTCATTTATTTCTTTTTTGTGTTTTTTGTCCTGTTTGTGTGTATGTGTGTTTGTAATGTATTCTTTTCCTTCATCTGTTTTCCTGTTTGTTTCTATGTATTAGGTAGGTCAGCTAAATCTGCTGGTCTTCAAAAAGTGGCCTTATTCAGAAAGTGTCCTGTGGGGCCCAGTGGTAGAATCCTTTTTTTCACCAGAGCCAGGTGCTCCAGAGATGTTCTCTGGGTGGACTAGTGTGGCCTCCCATTGTGGCTGGTCCATAGCTTCAGTGTACACACTGGTAGGTGAGGCTGGTCCTTGGCCCACTGGCTGTAAAGTCTGGCCACAGCTGTTGTGGGCTCACTGGTATGGAGGACAAGACTTTGATGTTGCCAGCAGCAAGGCCCAGCCACACTGGCAGACACAATGCTGTGTGCTGGTTTCAACAAAAGCCACCGGCTGGGTGTGGCAGGGCATGAGCCACTTTGAAGAGTATTAGCCTGGGTGGGTCCTCAGGGAAATGCCAGTGGGTAGTAAACAGTGTTAACAAGGTTAATGAAGAGTGTCAGAATTGGCACCTGCCAAGATCAGACCAACTAGGCTAAAGAAAGAGGAAAAATGCACTCACCACCATCTCTGACTTGAAAGAAAGTTCCAAGAGATCCCTGTCCGTCCAGCACACACCCTAAAATTAGTCAATGTATGACCTTCATATATGGCCCAGGTGCTTTTCAAACTGCTCCCTAGTGCTGGGACTCAGAAAGAGTAAAACCTGGGTTTTCTACAGCCCTTTGGTTTTTCAGACATAAGCCCCACTGGTTTTCAAAGCCAAATGTTGCGGGGCAATTCTTCCTGTTGCAGGTCCCCCAAGTTACAGTTCAGACCCTCACTCTTCAGGGATGACCTCCAAGGTTATGATATCAATCCCACTTGTGAGTCACCACAGGTGAGTAGGGCATAGGATAGGTCCTGATTAGACATAATCTCTACCCCTCCTCCTTATTTCAATGTGGTTGCTTCTTCATATCCACAGACGTAGAAAACCTATTCTGCTAGTCTGTAGGTAGTTGTCAGAGATAGCTGTTGTATATGTAGTTGTAGTTTTGGTACTAATGAGAGGAAGCGAGCTCAGGATCTTCCTACCTTGAACTTGAAGCCAGGACCCTTGTTCTTGAATGCCAATTTAGCATGTTTGTGAAATGTCATATCTTGTGGTTGGTGCATTGCCCATAAAACAAACATGTCTCTGGATGGGATTGCTGAGTCCATATTTATATCTATTTTTCAAGGTGTGAATTAAAATGCTGCAGAAAGAGATTTTAATCTATATGACACTTTCGGACACTAACTAGCCCTTACAAATCATGTTTTACTATACCAGAATATGAAAAATGTTAATGACCATTTTTTTAAGCAAAAAGTCAAATTATAAGTCAGAGCAATCAGCAAAATTTCAAGTTATTGTTCAAAAAGAAAATAAATGCACATATTAATTTAAATATATTGGAATGACATAAAAATATAGGTTTAATTCTAGATTGTTCAAACATGGCTTATTTTTATTTTATTTGTAGTTTTAGGTCTCCATTTTTGCAAAAATATTTCATTTGAAATAGAAAACAAGAATCTATTGTGTAGTTAGTTATCTGTAAAGTAGTAATAGATGTAAAACTAATATATGTAATTTTATAAAATATATATTAAATATTTTTGAGTACATTATATTTATGGGTATATTATGGAAATATTATTAAACTATAAACTTTCATTTTAATACTTTTAAAATTAGATTGTAACTGTTATTTTGTATTGAATTTTTACTATGAGCTAGATACTAAGCTAAATATTTTTATATGCATAATTTATTTAATTCTTCAAGACCCCCTAATAGACAGGTATCATTTTAATCTCCATTTTATAGACATATAAAGTTGAACAGTGACTAAGAGGCACATCAAGATCTGCATCTAGTAGCCTAATTTCAGAGCTCCCACATCATTACAGTGCTCTGTTCTGTCTTTTTCTTTTTTCAATAAGCTAATTTTATCTCTTTTTATTTGCTACTAACTATTGAGATTTCCAGAAAATGATTCAATTTCCCATTCCAGAAACTGCACTGGAAAAGGAGATAGGAACATAATTCATTTAACATAAAATGTTTGATTAAAAGTTGTCAAAACTAAATCTTAACAGAATCATAGCAATTGGATACTTCAGCCTGTAAGCAATACATTTATTGGTAATGGTCTTGATCATGTATGTTATGGCCTTCAGAGTTCACTAACTAGTTTATAAAGGACTAATCAGCTATACAAGGTCATGTGAGAAATCTAGAATTTAATCTTTCTTTTTTAATGGCACATATATCTTTCTACTATCTTATTCTGTTTTTAGAATTATAGTTGACCCATGAACTGTGTGGATCCACTTATATGTGGATATTTTTTAAATAAAAATACTGAAAAAATTTTTGAAATATGTCAGAATTTGAAAAAAAGCAAACTGCATAGTCTAGAAATATTTTTAAAAATGCAGAAATAAGTGTGTCATGAATGCACAAAATATATGTAGGTCATTGTCTATTTTATGATTTGCTACCATAAAATATATACAAATTTAATATAAAAAGTTAAAACTTACTCAAACTTATGTACACATTTACAGACCCTACATGGTGCCATTTGCAGTTGAGACAAATATTAAGAGGTATAAGATGAAGTATTAAATCATAACAGCACAAAATTAACTGTAGTTCAGACTGTACTACTGTAATAGCCTTTCAGGCATCTCCTGTTGTTATCGCAGTGAGCTCTAGTGTTGTGAATATCTGCTTAAAATACCACATGATAATAACTATCTGTGCGAACAGTTGTCTTTCCAGTAAATTGCATATCGCAGTAAAAAGCGATCTCTTGCAGTTCTCATGTATTTTTCATCATGTTTAGTGCAATACTGTAGTCCATGAATAACACCATGCGACCCATGCAAAATGCCACTAGTGATGCTGGAAGTTCTCCCAACAAGCAGAGAAAAGTCACAATATTACAAGAGAAAGATGAATCGCTTGATATGCACCATGGATTGAGGTCTGTATCTGCATTGGCCCACCATTGCGAGATAAATGAATCCAGTATAAAGATTGTTGTATAAAAAGGAAAGGAAATTCATGAGATTGTCATTGCAGCTTCACCAGCAGGCACAAAACCATGAACATTTTGTGTAGTACCTTTTTATCTCATATTGAAAAAACACCTTTTACATGAGTGTTGTATTACTATAAGAAAGGCATAACTCACCCTGGCTGGGTGGCTCAGTTGGTTAGAGTATCATTCCATGCACCAAAAGGTTGTGGGTTTGATTCCTGAATAGGGCATATACCAAGGTTGCGAGTTTCATCTCAGGTGGTACATGTATGGCAGGCAACCGATCAATATTTCTCTCTCACATTGATGATTCTTTCTCTCTCTCCCCTCTTGCTCTTTCTCTGAAATAAAATGACAAACAAAACAAAACAAAGAAACAAAAAAACATACTCTCTGGTGAGGACTGACAAAAATCAAGAAAGAAAGGCATACCTCCTGGCTGGGTGGCTCAGTTGGTTAGAGTGTCTTTCCCATACACCAAGGTTGTAGGTTCGATCACCAGTCAGGGAAATGCAGGAAGCAAGCACTGAATGCATAAATCAATGAGTGAAACAAAGATTTTTCTCTCTCTCTCTCTCCCTCTAATCAATAAATTAAAAAATGAAAGGCATATTTATAAACTCTAATATGATTCAAGAAAAAGCATAGTCTTTATGTGACAAAGCAACAGGAAGGTGAAGGATCTAGGGTAAGGAAGTTAATGCCAGCAAAGGATGGTTTGATAATTTTAGAAAGAGGTTTGGCTTGAAAAATGTCAAGCTAACAGAAACAGCATCTGTCAACTGAGAGTCAGATGACAAGTTCCCAGACACTATCAAGAAAATCATTGAGGAGAAAGGATAACTACCTGCCTGAGCAGGATTTTAATGCAGATGAGAGTACCCAATTCTGGGGAAAAAATGACGCAAAGGACATTGTTAGTAAGGAAGAGAAGCGAGCACAAGGATTTACGGCAGAAGGGTTAGGTTAACTCTGCTATGTGCAAATATAGTCGTGTTCATTATCATGACTGCCCTTATCTACATAGCTGCTAACCTCTGGGTCTTGAAGAGGATAGATGAATGGCAGGTGCCAGTATTTTGGTTGTACAACAAGGCTTTGATGAAAAACTGTTTTCTGGATTGGTTCAATTAATGGTTTGTCCTTATGGCAGGAAGTAGCTTGCCCATAAGGGACTGCATTTGAAAGTTCTTGGATTTTGGATAATGCCCCATCTACCCAGGACCCCAGGAGTTTATCAACAGAGACATCAAAGTGGTCTAATTGCCCCCAAACACAGTGTCTAACTCAGCCTCTAGATCAGGGGGTCATGAAGACCTAAAGACTCATTACACATGGTACTCTATAGAAAGGATTGTCAACAGCGTGGAAGAGAGCCCAGAAAGAGAATATCATGAAAGTATGGAAAGATTACACCACTGAGGATGCCATCATTGTTATAGAAAAAGCTGTGAAAGCCATCAAACTCAGAATAATAAACTCGTACTGGAGAAAATGGTGTCCAGATGGCGTTCATGACTTCATAGGATTTATGACAGAGCCAATCAAGAACTCATGACATGGATTTTGGATATGGCAAAAAAGATAAGGGGTGATGGATTTGAAGATATGGATCTTGGAGAAATTCAAGAGCTAACAGACAGCACAGCAGAGGAACTAATGGAAGATGGAGTTGATGGAGATGCGTACTTCCAAACCAGCGCCAGACAATGAGGAAGAAGATGTAGAAGATGCAGTGTCAGAAAACAAGTTGACATTAGACAATCAGGCAGAAGGGTGCCAGTACATCAAGACTGCTTTTGACTTCTTTGACTACATGGGGCTTTCTGTGATACAGTCACTGAAACTAAAGCAAACAGTGGAAGAAGGACTGGTACCACAGGAAAACATTTTAAGAGAAAGAAAAAGCAAAAAGTCACACAGAGCTTATGATGCATTCCCATTAGGTTACACGGAATGCGCCTGCCTCTCCTTCTACTTCCCGCACCTCCTCCACCCTCGAGATGGCAAAACCAACCCCTCCTCTTACTCCTCAGCCTATTCATCATTAAGCTGAGGATAAAGACATTCATGATAATCCACTGCCGCTTAGTGAATAGTAAATGATGCCTTACACTTCATAAACTTATCTGCTGCGTATGTTTGTGTCTTCATGTGAAAATTCAGTAACTGTATAGCAAGAATTGTATGAGACATTTTTGTGTCATTATCATTATAACGTAAGTATTCATTGTGTAGAACATTATGTAGAAGAATTGCATGAAGTGGATAGCCTTACCCAGGCATACGGTGAGTGATATTTAATGTAAAATTAATAATGTGTTAGCTTTCTTACTGCTTTATTACTAAATAGCTTCAAGAGAAAGTAAAAAACTTTAAACAGCATCAATTCAAAATTATAATTACGAATCCACAAATTCAAAGAATTACATTACCTTACAATATGCCTCTATCATAATTGGTGAGACTGCATATCCACCTACCCTCACAGGTAAGTTGTTTTTTTAAATGTTAAAGGTAAAGGGGGTCAAATATATGGTGACAGATGACTATTTGACTTTATGTGACTGGCACACAATGCATTATACAGATTATGTATCATAGAAATGTATACTTGAAACCTATATATGGTAATCTTCTTAACCAAAGTCACCCCAATACATTTAATTTCAAAATAACAATGTTTCTTATTCTTCATTATTAATATGATTATAATGTGGCATGCCATAAAAATGTTATAATGATCCATTCATTAGCATACAGGCAAGGCTACTATGAAGCAATTTTATCAATTACACTATGCTACCATAAAGCAATCATATTGTTGCTTCTTCATTATCAACAAATGAATCATTATACCTGTATATAAATATGAAATTTCTTTTTTATATTATTTTTTCATTTTTGATATCTAGTGCTGCTAATACACATAACATCCACAGTGTTTGTATGATACAAGACAATATTAAAGTAGGTACTGACAGTCAATATATCTTGTAAACAAAAGATGTAAATTCGTGGTATTGTTAAATACAGTATATTACTGGAAATGTATTTTCTCTTAACATTTTGTTAATAACATTTTCTTTTCTCTTGTTACTTTATTGTAAGAAAACTATAAAATACAGATAACATACAAAGTATATGTTGAATGTTCATGTTATCTGTAAGGCTTCCAGTCAACAGAAGCTATTAGTAGTTAAGCTTTTGGGGAGTGAAAGCTGTACATGGATTTTTAACTGCATTGGGGGTCATTGTCCCTAATGCACACCCATTGTTGAAGGGTTAATTGTAGTCACTAACCTGCCAAGTTACCAATTATTTAAGTCAAAGAAATTCTGTTAATACTGAATTGAATGTTGTCCCCCTTTTGTAACTCTCACCCACAAAAAATCCATTTATCACCATTTATCATTTATATTTCAGGTCCCTGTGACAGTATTCTAACATTTTTTCTAATCATCTCAGTTTACTTTGTTCTTTCTTTTAAAATGTATGCCACATTTTATTGGTGATATTCACATAGCACCTAACATTTGATGCTTTGTTTAGTAATTTTATATACTGTCATTAGATTAAAAACTCATGGAGGACAAAAAGCACATTTGGTTTTGTTCTTAGTACCTTCTGCAGTGCTCCACACTTGATACATAATTGTTGAATAAATTATAATAGTTGCTTTTAATCAGCTGTTCTAAGATGCCAGGAAAGGAGCCCACTGTGAAATTGAATTAGAAACATACACAAAAGATAGAGCTGCTGCTTCTATAGATAAGAGTCACTAGTTCAAAGCCCCCATAGGGACCAGATTCTTTGGAGACAAAAAAAAAAAAAAAAAAAAAAGCCTATTACCGGAAAAACAGGACAGGATCCAAAGTTTACGCACTTAGCTATGTGACAATTTTATACTATTGTAATTTGTGAATTCATCACTATAATTTTAAATTGATGTTTAATTTTTTTACTTTATCTTGAAGCTATTTATTTAGTTCATATTAATTTTTTATTATTAAAACAGTTTTATTGCAGATTGCTGGTTTAAGACCTTTTTGTGACAGTGGATTTTTTTTGTGTGTGTGGGGCGAGGAAGAAGTCATTTCTATTCCCCTGTAATTATTTTCTCTGCCAGGGAAAACTTCCTGCATTGGACATGTTGGGACATTTTATTTTAGAAACCAAGAATTAAAGTCTTGCTAACTTATGGCTGGTTTCATTCTGTTTATTACATTGTGAAAGCTCTCTTGCTTCTTTCTTTCTTTTTTTTTTTAATTGTCGTTTCATTACAGCTGTCCCAATTTTCCCGTTGCTCTCCCCTGTCCTGCCCCCTACCCCCACAGTCAATTCCCACCTTCTTGTCCCTGTTCATAGGTCATTTACATAAATTTCTTAAGACCTTTATTAGAAAATACAAATTTGAAAGAGTCCTTTTTTCCCTTAATGATTTAAACACCTACAAAAATGTAGACACAGTGTAAAACAATATAAACAGTTCAAAAATGTACCCTTTTGGTACACATTAATTAGCAGGACAAAAACAGCTTCTAGAGTTTTTATTATATTATAGACCTTATTATAGACAATATAGGTATTGCATAAAATATGTAGTTTTAGACAGTAAATAACTTCTTACTGAAAACCTTCAAATAAAATTTGCTTTTGAGCAATATATTAAATAATTGGAAGGAAGGATAAAGACAATTTTTCTCCTAGTGCTATAGATAATTTTGCAGTATTTGGAACAGTAATTTGTGAAGGAAAATTACTTCCTGGGAAGAATTTAAAATTATTTTTATATGGGGGTTTTCATTTTGAAATCATTAACAGACTGAGGTGTGATACAATTATTTGTACAAGAGGTTTATCATTGATTGGAAACTATATTATGCTTCTTTTTTGTTGTTTTGGATTTTGTTAAACATGCTGCGAAGGCAGTCTATTGTAAAGGTTTCATGTTTTATTTTCGGCATTTATGTAAGCTTCACCATGCTCATTTCCTAATATGATTAGATGGATGTAAATAAAATGCACTGAAGCAGATACAATCAAATAATAACAATGCAGAGCAACTGGAAAGATTCTATAATAATAGCAATATGATTCTTTGGAAAAGGAAAGATAGAAATACATTTCATTTGAATTAGCAATACCAAAAACATCTGAAATATCATAAAGAGCAGCCTGTGTGCAGAGACCCATTTCTTAATTTCATGAATCGGCTTCCATTTACTCCTCCAAGCAAGCAGAATGTGCTTTTGGAAAAGCAATGCAATACTTAATCCATTCTGACAGGATCTTTAATAGTACACGCTGGTGACACGGGTATTCAAAGGGCTGTGGTGCCCAGTGAAACAGAGTCTAATTATCTTATTAAACCACTGTACAAAGCTGTGTTTATTTACCAGTAGGAGGTGTGAAAGAGGGGGAAAAGGAAACTTATTTGGAGGAAGGTTATAAAATAGAGAGTTTAAAGGTCACTATAAAATGTGTTCTGAGGATAGGCTTAGAAAAAACTGTTCTTTTTTCCCATTAAAAAATTAACAGAAATTAGACTACATTTTAATCTTCTATTTTTTTATATTTTAATGAATTTTTTCTGCAAGTAGAAAAGTAATCATTTCAATTTCTATTTAAATATTTTTTAAATTATATTTTCAGTAAAAAATTTATGAAGACATTTTTAATGTGACAATGTTATCACCAACAAAGTGCCTTGAAATCATACTAAAATATATTTTCTATAGCTAGACTCTTTTATAGATTTATCATTTATATATTACGGAGTGTGTCTAAGGATAGGACCCTGGGAAATGCAAAAGTAACGCAACATGACTGTAGATTTCCTAGAAGAAACAATCATTTTCAGGTGATAAAAGCTGATAAGATTTTAGTTTGTAAATAGTGTTAGTAAATAAATGTTTAAAATCATTCTTATGTATCAACCATGTATATACATTATCCCCCTTGCTTGCTTTATAAATATTGATTGTAACTTGTTTTCTTTTTCTTTAAACTATTGTGTCAACCTTGTCTTCTTTATATAATTATTTGTAGGTGCCTCACTATACTTTTTCAAGCCTACAACTTTACTCAGTTTATTTATTCAGGCTTGGAAACCCTTTCATCAGCATTTCAAGACCAAGATGGGTATCTGTATTCTGGGAAACGTTTTTAAAATACCCTTACTTTTCTTCTCCCCCCACCCTCAAATCACATAAAACCTACATCCAAAGACAACCTCATTTGGAGTTAAGGATTCTTTCTTATGTGTTTATTTTGGGCATTTTCTTAGTGTTTAACTAAATGCAGTGGTTTCAAAATAATTATTTTTCTTATTATTGTTATTTGCTTTCCCTACTTAACTATGAGATACGTGAGCTCAAGAAACATTTTAAACTTATCTTTTACCCCAACTAAGTTAGTAATAAGCAAGTAGTATGCATTCACTACATATTTGTGCAATAAATGAATGCATGAGATAATGAATGTATTACTGTATTTTTAGTATATCACCATAATTTTTAGATTTACCTCCCAAATTTTTGTGCCTTTTGTTCTGTACTCCTATTTCCCATTCCTTTAGATTCCTCTGGGAATATTTACTGATCCAGAGTTACAGTATTCTGAAATTTACTCTTGTGAAACATGAACTGCTTCCCAACTTTTAAAAAGGTAATTACAAAAACATATTAAAAGTAAAATTTCACAGTGAATATTTTCTTGTGAAATATACACTGCTTCCCGATTTTTTAAAATGTAATTACAGAAACATATTAAAAGTAAAATTTCACAGTGAATATTTTCACAATTTATTTCAGAAAGAAACATACATTTATTTTAGAAAAGTGATAATGTAAATTTCAGCATGAGGTGAATATAATAAATCTACGTATATTTACTTGAAAATAATGGCTTAAGATGGAAAGGTAGTGAGGTCTTTAATAGCCTAACCTACTAAAAACTTTAATATTCTGAACTACTAAAATTTGATGTGAAGTTGGAAGCTGCTAAAGTAATTTTGTTTTGCATATCTATGTTATCTTTGCCTTTTGTCCAACAGATTTATAGTCATTAAATGCTTACAGAAAATAAGTGTAATGGTAAGGACTCTTTCTAAAAGTTAGCATGGTTGTAAAGAAATTTAGAACAGTTTGGCTAGGCTTTCAAGAAATAAGTGTTTTTGAATATTTACTTCAAGAAAGCTTTTGTACTTAACTTGATTTTCTATTTTTATAAAACATAAAAATATGAATAATTTTAGAAACCATAATGTTCTCTGGAGTCTGGGTTAAAAAAAGGAGCAGGGGGGGTTATCCCTGTCAATCTTACCCATTAGTTAAGTGACGTCAGTCAAACTACCAAGCTTTCCAAGCCCCTCTTTCCCCTCATGTGTATTAAGGAGATTAAAAAACAACAACCATTTCATAGATTTCTGGTATATAAAAAAGGTAATAGATATAAAGAAAATACTTTACACAATGTCTCATAGTCTACATGCTCAGTCAAGACAAATGGCTATTTGATATATATAACATACAGCTGGATTGAAAAGTGGTAAACGATATTGTGTTTCCATCCCTGTCTTTTTCAGCGATGTTTAGTGGTGATAGCACCATTAATTATTTTTATTTTCATAAAAATATACATCAATCAAATTCAACTTCAATCTTTATGAAGTTATAATTTACATTTTAATGTATAACAAACCTATTCATATGCAAGAAATAGCAAAACCTAATTCAAGTTTGCACATTCATGCACATATGTGCTATTAATCTAGATTATTTCTTTTCACCCATTACAATGTAAAATATTCTTTCTCAAAATAAACAAAACCAAAAATTTGCTCAATTGGGTATTTTTTCTCAATTTCATTATTTGTTGAATTTACATTTAAATTATGGGAATTGCATTCCTCAAACAAGTGGGAGAGTAAGTTTTTGTAATTATTTACTAGTGTGTACAATGCCTGAGTTTTGTTTGATTCCCATATACACTCACAAGCATATTTTATTTGATTGTAATGTGTGTACCAAAATTTTATACTTCTTTGGTGTCATGAAATACTGATATCCCACATTTAACTTAAATCATTAATTTTGACACTTCTTCTGCTTGCTGGATCATTCATTATGTAAGATATAAATATCAAGAATGACATTATTTTCTAGCTTTGAACTAGATTATTATGTATTACAAAATTCAAAATGATTAACATGGGTGTATATGATAATATAGATTTGTCATTGGTTACAATTGTAACTGGAATAGAAGATGAATGTGAATAAGAACATTGGTGCTTCTGTTACCTACTTTTGTACTTCCATTTGTTATTATTACTGGTTTTCTTTATTTATTTTACTTAGGTAGACAAATAATTTAGTCCATAGTTTATGTGAGACAGACCAGGGTGTGAAGCCATATCAAATCTGAGATGAAAGTAAAAACACCCTATTTTCTTATACCCTACCTTCCTGAATCTGAGCCAAGGAGAGTAATTTTCAGGTGGCTAACCTGTTAGCCACCTCAAAGTGAGGATCAGAGTTTTCTTTCACCAGAGTCTATAGAAACTGTATGGATACCTGAACAAAAATTGAAATTCTTCTAAAGGAAGATGGCTTGTGAGGAAATGGCAGTGTATGCTCTAGGTTCTAAGAGGAGAAAGGAGGAAGATAAGCATTGTGTATATGGCTCATCAAAAAGAGAAAAGCAGCATGTGAACAATCTCATGTTATACATTATACATAAATATAATTTTAAAAGCACCAACTTACAGAGTATTTACTATATAGGGATATTATGCTACTACATTAGATAGAATATGTTTTTGCACCACCACAACCACCTATGGAAATACATACTTTTTTAAGAATAACTCATTATTTTCACAATGCAACAATCAAAAGGGAGATTTAATATGAACTTAAAATCCTGTCCCTCTCATAGATATTCATCTGCACACATGCATGCAAACCTTGTTGCTCTGACCTCATGCAAAGTCAATTAACAACGACAAAGGTTAGTGGGATCATTTGTTTGTGCCGATTATCAACTGTGCCAATTGTGTATCAGTTAATCTGAGCTACTAGTAAGAAATAAAGAGAAAATTCTAAAAAAACCAGAATTAGTATCTGTGTTTTTTTTTCTTCAAATGCTCTGTGTGTGATAAGTAAAAAATCATCTAAGTTCAGTGTTCTGCAACATTTGACATGCAGTACACATTTGTCCAATTAAATTGACCAAATTTAGTCAAACAGAATAAAGTTGACAATTCTGTGGGCACTAATCCAGTTTTTCACCCTAAAACTTAGGATCTAATGAAAAGATGATGAAAACTTAATTTCTAATCTGGTCTAGAGTAAAATCTATATGAAAAGGTTTTGTTCATTTTCAGTTACAGCTTGAGTACAGCAAGCTAATATGTTATTCTCAGAATATTTAAAATAATTCAAATTTATGTGGAGGCTTCAGTGAAGTATGAAGAAATACAAATTTGTGTGATCATCTCAAGATTTAGACATTAGAGTTTTAGAAAATGTATTTAAAATGTTGATCCTTAAGTGTCCTTTAATATAGGATTTTGACTCTGGCAGGGTCTTAAAATTATATATAGTTTGTAACACATATGTGTCTGAAAAATCTAGTAGAAAACTGTTAACAATAACTCCATAGCTGTCTGTATCAAGTAGTTTTAAGTTGGCAGTGTCATGCAGAACAATGCTTCTTGCCAAAACATCTTTTGCCAAGGTACTTATGGGGAAAAAGTTTACTCAGAGCATGCAAATTTCAGTATTGATAATAAACTCATTACATATATCTAGAGTAGGTGGTCTTTTTGGCTATCATAATACATAATTTCCATAATTTGCCAAACAAATTTGGACATGCTGTAAAATATTTAGTTTAAAGTGACAAATAATTCTTGATGTATGAATATTTATTAATGCTATCTGAGGTTGGGCACTGATTGAGAGTAAATAGAAGTAAGAAAATACTAATTGGAGGGAAGGGTATTGAGAAAAGCAGCAGCCAAGGCATATCAGAAATTAGATAGAGAGTAAACACTTTGTGGGAGTGTTGACACTTATTGAGAAGCTATACCTCAAATGGTTCAGACATATGAAGACATTGCATGAAAATAAAATCCCCTCAAGGATTTTTCATTATTATTGTATAAAGAAAGTCTCACAGTCCAAGTCAGAATAAAATCCAGAAATCACTGAAAAGATCAAGTTTAGAAACTACTAAAAAAATAGGACAAAATTAAATATAATGGGGGATAACTAGGAAAGAAAGAAAAAGAAGAAAGACAATGCTTTGACCCAGTGCAAAGATGAATGTAATGATTTTATCATGGAGACAAATTTAAGCTCTAAACTAGACACAGCCTCCCTTATCACTGAAGCTGGGTACTTGAGTTGCACCCTGTGTGGGCTGAGTACTTCCCCCTCTTGTAGCTGAGCATTGATCACTGTTGGCAGATCAATGGAAGGGATTTACCAAAGCTAGTCAGCTGCAAGGACTGGATGTGACCATTGACCACCACCACCTGTCTTCTGTGGAGGGTCAGCTGTGTAGGGGCAGGATGGTGGTACTCTGATGTGGTCTGTAGCTATCCATTGGGTGTGCAGGCTCTGGAGTTTACTGGGTGGTGCAGGTCCAGGTTGGCCCCCACCTTCGATCTGCCCAGAGCCACCCACTATGAGCTATAAAGTAATCTGCAGATTGCTGCTACTTGTGCTGGGATTAGAGATTCCCAGGCAAGGTCAAGCTGTGAACCTAGGGTGGCTGCTGCTAGTGCTGGACCTAGGGCCTTACCAAGGGGGCTGGGGACTAGCTGAGTTGGCTATGGTTTGTTTGAGAGGATTTAGGAAGATGTGAAGCATGAGCCAAGACCAACCATTCATACCAAAACAAAAAAAAAAGTAACTGTTAACATCTTGGGTGAGTCTATAAGTTGAGTGGGATAGAGCCTCAGGGGATCTCTCCAGGGTAGTACAAACAGTGTTAGCCTAGTTGATGGAGTCTCAGATATGGCTCAATTGCTCCATGGAGGAGGGTTCAGAAGAGGGACAATAGCCTCTGTCCACCTTTCTGCCTGGGAGAAAGCTGTCCCACAGCTCTCACCTTGGTGCCAGATACTTCAGTTCCTCCCTGTAAGCCACTGGTGCCTTTTAAGCTTCTACCCCAGTGCTGGAGGTCAGAGGGACTGAGTCTGAGTAAGTCCATGTGTGGGTTCTTTAACAGAATTTGCCTGGGACCCTTGAAGCTTCTTCTACTGACTCAGTCCCTGCTATTTTTTGCAGCAAGAAGTTGTGAGGATTTATCTTCCTGGCACTGGAACCCTGGACTGGGGGACACAGGACACCTACTACATTAGGCCACATTACCAAGACAGGGAGTCATAGCACCTCTACCTAATAAAGAGAAACAAACATAGGGAGGTTGCAAAAACAAGGAGACAAAGAAACATGGCCCAAATGAAAGAACAGATCAAAACTCCTAAAAAGAACTAAACAAAATGGAGAAAAGCAATCTATCAGATGCAGAATTCAAAACACTGGTTTTAAAGATGGTCAAGGAACTTAGTGAAGACCTCGACAGCATAAAACATATCCAGTCAGAGATGAAGGATACATTAATTGAAATGAGGAACAATTACAGGGAAACAACAGTAGAGCATATGAAGCTGAGAATCAAATCAATGATTTGTAACATACAGAAGCAAAAAACAATCAATCAGAACAGCAAGTAGAAAAAGGAAGAAAAAACAATGAGGACAGTGTAAGGAGCTGCTGTGAAAACTTCAAGCATTCCAGCATTCTCATCATAGTGGTGCCAGTAAGAGAGAAGAAAGAACAAGGAATTGGAAATCTATTTGGAAAAATAATGAAAGGAAACTTCCCTAATTTGGTGAAGGAAATAGACATGCAAGTCTAGGAAGCATAGAGCATCCCAAACAAGTTGGATGTGAAGATACTCACTCCAAGACACGTCTTAATTAAAATGCCAAAGGTTAAAGAGAAAGAGAGAATGTTAATAACAGCAAGAGAAATGCAGTTAGTTATATCCAGGGATGTTCCCCTAGGACTCTCAGTTGATTTCTCAAAAGAAACTTTGCAGGCTAGAAGGGATTGACAAGAAATATTCAAAGTCACAGAAAGCAGGGACCTAGAGCCAAGATTGCTCTACCCAGCGAAGCTATCATTTAGAATTGCAGGGCAAATACCTTCCCAGACAAGAAAAAACTAAAGGAGTTCATGATCATCAAATCATTATTATATGAAATGCTAAAGGGACTTATTTAAGAAAAAGGTTGCCAGATGGGAGGGGGTTGGAGGAATGGGTGAAGAGGTGAGGAGACTAAAGTACAAATAGGTAGTTACAGAATAACCCTGAGGATGTAAACTACAGTATAGGAAAGACAGTAATCAAATAACTTACATGTATGACCCATGGACATGAACAATGGTGTGGGGATTGTCTGAGGGGAGCAAAGGGGGAAAAATCAGGACAACTGTAATAGCATAATCAATAAAATATAATTAAAAAAACTCTAACCTAGAAAAAATACATTTTTACAGTGAATATCCATCATTGCTTTAAGCTGTAGGATTAGAAGGTGAGACAGTGTGTACTGGGTACCTGGTTCCTTGATTTATCTCCCCAATTATTAGTCCAAAAAATTTTAAAGCTAAAATGTAAAGTAAGACAAGTTGATTTTATATTATTCCCTAAGCACATCCGGTAGAGAAATAATTAGAAAATACACTAAGAACCATTTTCTATCACTATTGCAATAGATATACTTATGAGAATCAATTCAAATTTAAATAAATTTATAATCTTAATAAGAAAAATTTCAAATCATAAAGAAATGGATCCACATAATATTTATGGGCTCATGTCTCCATTTATTACTATTAAGTTATTCATGTAACACTGAATAATAATTCAATACTTTCAGATTGTAAAAATATTTCAATGTTATGTATTCAATTTATAAAGTATTTTGTATTTATACACAGTACTTTTAACAGAAATTAAATAAATAGGGAGCCTAACAAAATGGAAAATAAAAGCCCTTCAGTCTTGAGGACCAGGAAGATATTCTACTGCCTGTTCTGTGATATGAATGGAATTTAAAATATCTCATTCCACCTAAAAATCCTCATACCACAATCATAATCTTCTCTCCTATAAACAATGCTATACAAATCATAAAAAAACGTCCAGTATATAATATTACTGAAGACATACTTCTTCATAATCTTATGGTCAGCTTTCTGTAAAGCATCCCTACAATCACATGCTTTAAGACAAATCCTTAACACTTTAGTAGCAGATTTCTGCTCCTACGTCACTTTGGCCAGACCATCCAACATTTTTTACATCATGACATACCCAGAAAAGGATACTATTAGTATGAGCTTGATTGTTCTGGTCAGAGTTGGCCATCCATATATCTTGGTCGCGTCCTTTGGAGCTGCCCGAGACGGAGAGTTTCACACACACTGTACATTTCCTAGCAACGGCGCTCCAGTGTGCTTAGGCATCCTGCTACAGATACCATAAAACCAATACGGGTTGTATAACCCAACCCAAGAAGCGGCCTACTTTCATTATCACGCAATAGATTCCTGCTTTGGCAGTTTCATCTGCTTATATAAAATTATCTCTTCTTACTGTTACAAAAATACAACAAAACTATCAGCTAGCATATATTAGGGTACTGTATGTCAGACACTATGCTCGATATTTGAACCATTTTATAATTGCAATCTTCACAATCACTCTATGTGGGACGAGTTACTGTCCTAGTTCTTAGGTATGGATACGACAGTTCAGGTAGTGCCTAAGGATATGTAGCAAGTAAAAATCAACACTAGGAACTGTACGTCTTACTATGACAAAAAAAATTGCCTTTTTTTTTTTTAACTATTCTAAGAAAAACCTAAACACTGTAAAAATCCTCCTCCACCTTTATCTGCTTCAGCACCCAGGGTAAGATTTTACACACATTAGAAATGAAAACAATATTTTTATATAAGTAAAAGACCATATGAATAGTTTATTTAGTCTATGTTGATGTATCAGAAAAATAAATACAGCAGAACAGGCCAAGGGAGTTAGATTCTAAACAGTCCCACTCCTCTATTTGTGAGATGCAAATTATTATTACTGTGCCATTTATTGTTTTTAGGAATATGTGGTCTGGACTTAGAATTTTGTTTTAATTTTTTTAAACTTCTTCCCTCAATAGTTTATTGTGGTACACTGTTTTTTAGGACCTTAGAGAATTACGTAGTTAATTCTTTTTAAAACCTCTATTAGCAATGACTGTAGACATTAAAACCCCTAAGTAGAAACTGATCATAAACCACTAGACTAGGATTTTTTAATCACTATTATAATTATTATTTCCTTAGACAGACTAAATAGAGTTCACTAAGACCATTCTTTAGCCTATAATATCTCAGAACTATTTTTGAATTGATCACTGCCAGTTTTATGTTCCTGCCAACATGTGCTAATTTTTGTCCCTGGAAACTGCTGTTGTTTTGATCTCTTGTCCCGGTGAACACACCACAAAACTTAATGAAGCTTTAGATCAAAACATAACAACATATAAGGAAAACTGGTGACATCAAATAAAGCACTGTTTCAGTGTTGGATTCCAGTATGGAACAAATTCAGTATCTAAAAACATTTTGTAATATTATGCTTATTTTTCAAAAAGTATAGTAGCTACTTAATCAGGCTTCAGTACAAATTGTTATTTGTTGCTGTTTTCATTTAATATCAAATTGTTTTTGTTACTTTTAATTTTCTCATAGTTATCTCTTTTAGGAGAAATATGAATTTTCATCACGTGAAACAGTATTTTATTTAACCATATACTATTCTCAAGAACTTACTGGTATGTAGTTTAGTATTATAATATTGTCATCATTATTGTTTTTATGTTTCAGTTATTTATTCTGTTACAGAAATAAGAATTAAAGTTATTAAGTAAAGACGTTTAATTATTGTTAAGCCTCTTGCTACTAAAGGCAGAAATTTATAAGCATCATTTATTCATTCACTTGTTCATTGTTGAATGCTTACAATCTGATGGTACTTTCCTTGGTGTTGATCAAATAAAATATTCATTGAATTCATAGATTTCTTTCTAGCAAGAGTAGGCAAATCCATAAACAAGTATGTAGGAGATGCCTTAAAAATTTTGCATTGCAGTTCAGGACTAACATTCCTATAAGGATAAATATAAACTAGGGAGTAAGAGATCATTGTGCACTGTGGCATGATGTTGCCTTTCCAAACAGTTTCAAAACACAATAAACACCTGATGTAGAGTCTTTCATTTTATTGTCACCTTCCATTAAATTATCAGATATATCCTGTGCCTCAGTACACACAATACATTGGCAGCCTCAGTAGAACTGAATAGTAAATTTCATTTCTTTTACTTGCCCATCTGCATGATATCTGTAAGCTTGATTTTGTAAGCATGTTCATGTCACTTTTTATTTCTCAGTTTTCCACCAAAATATTCCAAAATTCTTCCTAATTCACTTATCAGCATGGCATGGGATTTTAAAAGACTTTTTAATAGAATTAATTACATGTTCTATTTTGAAGTACTAACACTAACACTCCCACTTATTAAAAAATTGGAAGTCAATTCGACACCATATTATATTAGTTTAAATTATGATTGTAATGCATGTTAAACTATTAGCACCATGTTAAATAACTGCTTGGTTCACACTTCACTGCTGATTTTAATAGCTAAAGTGGACTGACATTTGACAATAGTTTAAATGCAGTTTAGAAGCTGTTTAGTTCATAGCTTTGAATGTGTGCATAATAATTTAAAACATTTTGAAGAGATTTGCATTATTTAAAATCCTGTCATGAGATTTTCTTAATATTTTACATCAGAATATATTCAAACATGTACAATTAAAAATTACCTGGAATATAACTACATGACATCAGCTATTAGCTTACTCAGGGTAATACTGGAGTTATAACAAATAGAAAATAAATAAATAAAAAATCAGAATTTGAGCTGAGCACTCAAGAATGGTGTACCAAAAGGGGAAAATTTTAAGTTTACGAAGAGCATGGAATAGACTAATGAAATAGAGTCATGAGCAAATGTAAGGATATGTTCTTACTAGAAGTAATTACTTAGTACAGTAAAATTATAGTTTATTTTTATAAATCTGTGATAAAAATTAAACTAACACCTTTGAAAATATCTAACATGATTATTTTAATAAAATTTTGGGCATTTTGAGTTGCAACCAGCTTTTTTCCAAGGTTGGCGCAGTGACAGCTACCAGCAGAAATATGACTGTTTTTAAATAGACTCCCAATATTGACTGACCTGTAATATTGAATGTCCATGTTTCCTTTCGATGAGAAGGAAGATTTGTGCATTTTCAAAAACTGACAATTGTCACAAAGGAACCAGAGAACAGTTATTCTCTGATGCCTGAAAGTGACTTTTGTGTGGTACCAGCAAACTAGGGCGAGTGTTTACCTTGTGGAACCTTTTAGTTTTTCAGGACAAAATTATATTATAAAGAGGCAAAAAAAAAAAACATAAAAATTCAGGGAAGTTAAAATTCATGTGCACTCTGGGAAGAGACATTTTATTATAACAAGAAAAATGTGTTGATCTAGAATGGAGTGATTAGGTCATTTGTCAAACAGTGTTACTGTTTCTGATAACACTTATAGTTAACATGTACTTTTCAACCTCAGTAGAAGTAAGCTTGCTCAAATGGAACTTAGCCACCTGAATTTGTGAGATTGATTGTTATGAGTAAAGGTTGAAACATTCTGTGAAAATGTTAAAGCATTCCTTTTATGAAGGGAAAAGTTAAGTGTGAAAATAAAAGTTAAATAGAAGTATTTTCATTGAGTAGTTTAATAATAAGCATGGCAATTTGCTGAATTTTCATCGTAAACCTGACAATGTGCCACTGGTTTATCCATGCCTTATCTCATTGTCAAAATAATCCCGTGGCATAGTAACTAACATTATCTCTACTTACTGATAAAGAAAATGTGTCAATTAAGTGGTCCAAACTCTTGACATTGCTTAAAACATGTGCATTTTAGATTTTCATGATTCTGAAGGAGTAATTTGTATTCTATAAATATTAATAAATCTAAAATAAGCTTAAACTTCTTACTGACCTTTTCAGTGCTTTTTAATCTTTCAATATCTAAAATAGAACAATCCTATAAGATGTTATTATAATCAAAAATATTAATAAGATCATTTCTTAGATTGTTTTTATTTTTGTTCTAGTGACGAGTTTTTAATGTAATTGAATATCTCTTTTCTTTACAATATAGATGTCTTTTTCAATATAAAAAACATCTATTTTGTTACTTAATAAAAATAGAAAATAACCTTCTTGGGCAGAGATTTTCCAATGACAAAAGTGTAGAAGTATTAGAACTGTAAAAATAATAATAATGACAATAGCAAATAAATCTACATTTATTTACACATTGATAGGTACTGTATTAACAGATTTCCATACTGTCTAATTATATTTTCTAACAATCATCAAATGTTTATGTTATTACCCAAGTTCACTGGTGAGGGTATTAAGAGATTGAGAGGCTTAATATTTTACCAAACCACACTCCCAGTAGGTGGTCAAATTCTGTAAACCTAGTCATTGTTATAACAACTATTTGTTCTTAATCATTCTTGGTTAATTTTCTAAGTAAGACGTTTCAGTAAGAACAATTCTTTATTCATGGATACATATTATTGTTCCCTATGTTCATAGATATATATTTTATGACAGTAAACATCCATCAATTACAGAACCCATTTCGAGAGACCAAAATTGATTTGTTGTTTGTTAGGAAATTGGCTCCTACAGTTTCTTTCTCTTTACGTGAATTTTGACTTCTATTAAATAACATGCTTGCCACATAAAAAGGATAGTTCCAGTGAGTTTAGTTTTGAATAACTGAAGCTTTGAAAACATTTAAAATAGTTTTGATATTTATTGAGTTATTACTTATAATTTATATTCCACTTATTTTCCAAATAGAAATATGTTATATGAACTTGAAAGTAGTAAGGAATCTTTGTCATGCTTCGCCACCTAGAATCTACTTTTATGATTTTCTTATTTAATTTCAATATTCTATTGATAATTAATAGAAAAAACCATCCAGTGACACTAAATTCCAAAATGTTTTTTTGTAAGTGGCTTTTTAAAGAAATAAAAATAATAACATAATTATAAGAAAAGTCAAGTATTCAACTAAGCATTTCTTTTTATAAAACAATAAGGAAAAACCTTAATATTTTGAGGACATTTTTTTAAGAAAAAGAGTATGAACTACATGGTTAGTAATTATTTAAATTAGCATGGGGATAGCTTTGGGAAAGTTAAAAAATAATTGTGTTAACATATTTTAATCTATAAATTATTAGTTATAAATATGATCTTAGAAAGTATTATACCATTACTTACTTTAATTGTTTTTAATGGGTATCTCAAATGCCAGTAGTGAAACACAGCCATTTCAATGCTGATAAAATGACAATTCTGGACTGAGGCAGGGACTTAAAATTAGATAATTTTATAGGAATTTTTATTTATGTATTTATTTTATTAAATTTATTGGAGTAACATTGGTAAATAAGATCATATAGGTGTCACGTGTACGTTTCTATGATAGATCATCAGTATAATGTAATGTGTGCCCATCACCCAAAGTCAAATCATCTTCCATCACCATATCTTTGGCCCCTTGAACCCTTCACCCCCCTCCCTCTGGTAACCACCTACTGTGTTCTGTGTCTATGAGTTTCAGTTTTATATCTCATATATATGTGAAATCATATGGTCCTTAGCTTTTTCTGACTGATATTTTACTTAGCATACTATTCTCAAGGTCTATCCATTTTTGTCACAAATGACAGTATTTCATCTTTTCTATGGCTGAGTAGTATTCCATAGTATATGCATATCTTCTTTATCTAATCCTCTACTGAAGGACACGCCGTTGTCTTCCTGTCTTGGCCATCGTGAATAATGCCACAATGAACATAGGTGCGCATTGATCTTTGTGAGTAAATGTTTTTGAGTTTTTTGGGAGACACCCAGGAGAGGGATGCTAAGTAATATTCTAACTTTATTAATATTTTGAGGAACCTCCATACTGTTTTCCATAGTGGCTGTAGCAGTTTACATCCCCACCAGCAGTGAATGAGAGTTCCTTTTTCTCGCCACCTCTGCAACACTTGTTATTACTGGTTTTGTTGATAATAGCCATTCTAACAGGTGTGAGAGGTGCTATTTCATTGTAGTTTTGATTTGCATTCCCCTAATAACTAGTGAAATTGAACGTATTTTCATATATCTGTTGGGCATTTGTGTTATTAAGAGAGGTATCTGTTCATGCCCTCTGCCTATTTTTTAAATTGGATTGTTTGTTTGTTTGGTTTTGAGTTATATCAATTCTTTATATATGTTGGATATTAACTCCTTATCAAAGTTGTTGCTTGCAAAATCATGCCCCATCCTTCTCTTTGCCTTTTAGTTTTGTTGGTGGTTAAGAATTTGCAACTAAGTACTTTTTAACTTAATTGAGATAAATTTAACTTGAAGATATCTAAGGTCAGATATAAAATATAGACACTATTTTTTAGGTTTGTGTGAATACTGACTTGCCAACTCATGAAATATAAAAACATGTAAGTCATAGATCATAAGAACTTTTCTGGAAAGCAATGTTATGATTATCTTGTGTTGAACAATAAGAAGAAATAAAGATTATATTAAACGTGTAATATTTAGAATGCATTACTTTGGTGGAAGGGAATTTCAATGAAATTTGCACTTACTATTAAGAACAGGGTGAAAAATTGTGTTGATTCTTAGTGTTAGTTAAACCTTGTCTTACTAAACAATGTAAGTATTAAGGAATACAGAGTGACAATTATAGTTCTTATCATATCTCCCAAATAATGTGATATCTTTTAAAAATTAATAAAATGGTTACTGTACTATGATTATAAAACTTAGTGAATAAATTTTACCTGAGACTTAGCATTGTGCCAAAAACATGGATTCATTTCCTGTAAAAACCTTATTTTATAAACAGTTTAAAGGTAGGATTAATGCTGGTCCTGTAGTTGGAATGCAATAATAATTGTTTATCTCACTTAGATGTGGAATCAAATGAACAAAATAAACTGACAAACAAACAAAAAACAGGTATGGATACATGGAACAGACTGAGAGCTCCCTGAGGGGAAGAGGGGGACTGGATGAAAGAAGGTGATTAGCCAAATAACATATGTACACAATCTGTAGATACAGACAACAGTGTGGTGATGGCCGGTGGGGAGAGGGGTGGGACTTGATGGAGGTGGGCAAAGTGGGGGCAGGAATGGGGACATTTGTAACAGTGTCAATGATAAAAATATAAAGTTAAAAAATATTTAAATTAATTCTTTAGGTTAAGACAAAGGTGTTACAAAGAAACCTTTTCACAACTATGGTTTTCCATCTTGAGTTATACATTGGAATATTGTGGTGATGTTACAAAATTTTCAACACCCAAGATGGATCTCAGAATTTCAGATTTAAATGTTTTGGTGTGTGTCAGTAATATTGGAAAATCATAAACACCTTAATCATGTAATTGGAGATATTCTCCAGTCATTGTAATTGTCTTATTCCCTCTATTTTTCTGTTACAATTATGAAATCATCAAATATTTCCAGCTCTCTGCCTTAGGGGTAGATGGCAGAATTGAACCCTGTAGTGCCTCTGGAAGTTACATTGTTCATGTGATTTGCCTTGGCCACAAAATTCGAGTGGCAGCAAAATATATAAATTCTAAGCAAAAGTATAAAGAACAAATGTACCCTATTTTTCCCCTCCCTTGATTATTTAGGAATCATGTTTTTAACATACAACCCTCTTCCATCTGGGCCTGTGAGCAAGGGAATCGCCCTGCTGTCACTCACTCATTGTACAGTTGTGAGAAGAAATGAACTTATTTCACTATCTTATGAGATCCTAGGGCACTTTGTTCATACAACATAGTCTAGACTGTCCTGAGAATACTCTATGAAATTGAATTCATAAAAAATAAACAGTAAAAAAATAATTATTTAAGAAGAAAGACTTCTGTTTTGTTTTGTTTTGCCATTAAGAAAAATATCTTGGAGTGGATCCTCAAGTGAACCAGGGTCATAAACAGTTTGCTTTGGTACTTAATAATTACCATATATGATTGGTACATGTATAGTGGTGAATTAAATTAAAATTGCTGAAATAACTAAGTGGAAAACCTAAGTTAAGGACTATACTTTATCTACAGACCAGAATAGTTTCAACCTATGTTATTTCTTCTAATTACTCAAGTGTTCACTAATGTCTTCTAATCATTCTTTAATCTAAGAGCTTAACTTTTACATAAAAACAGCATAATTCATGTTACACTTTGTACTGTACATTGTGGGTTCTTTAATGATTTTTTTTCCATCTGTAAATTCTTTCCCTTAACAAAAATATTCATGCTTAAAAGCAGGCTCACAAACTCCTGGAACAGAAGAGAATGGTAGTTGCCAGGAGCTGGGTGGGGGCCCAGTGGAAATGAGGTGTTAGTCAAAGTATATAAATTCCTAGTTATCAGGTGAACAGGTTCTAGAGATCTGATATACAGCATGTTGACTATAGTTATTAATACTGCATGTTATAATTAAAAACTTCTGAGAGAGTAATCTTAAATGTTCTTACCACACTCACAAAAACGTAATTATACAAAGTGATGGGTGGGTTAACTAACCATACCATGGTCAACATTTTTCAATATATGTGTGTATCAAATCAGCACATTTTATACCTTAAACTTACACAATGTTATTATTTCAATATTATCTCTCTAAAACTAGGGCTGGGGGAAGCAGTCTCAGTAGCATTTTTCTTATATATTTTATTATAAAATTAGTACCCTAACTTACTTAGCAATCTTAACAAAACTTGTTTTCTTATTTATACCCTGGAGATTAAATACATGTCCTCTATGTTTAATTTATTCACATTTTGTTAAGCTCTTTAATAGATTCTATGTTTTGTTTTTAACAGAAATTAAAATGGATACTGCAAGGAAAAAAGAACAAATCTGTACTATGCAACTTATAATATTAAGGAATACGTGATAACGAGATCATTAGGGTCACTGAAGCCGGAAGACTATTGGTGATTTTTTGTTTTTAATTTAACATAGGATCCTAAAACCATAATGCTTCTAAGTTTTCAAAATCATGTAATTGTATTACAGAACACTTCTCAGTGAGATATAAAGGATGAATAACATTCTTTGGAGTGACAACCTGATGGACTTCTACAGATTATAGGCTATGCCAGAGGTGTTACAGAAAACATGTGTGTTATCCCATTCTTTTCCAAAGTGTGTGTTAAGTGCCTTATTATTAAAATAACTCATTTTAATTAATGTAAACAAACTGAATCATTTAGTAATATACGGATTTTTACCTGTTAGTTGTAACTTGTGCCAAACCTCTCAAATTATTGCACACTCTATCAATAAATAGGGGATAAAAACTGCTGGCATACAGGACTTCTTGCATTTTTGTTGCCTTATTACTGCACAGTCTTTCATACTTTCATATGCATGGAAATTTTCTTCCCAGTCCTAAAACACTATTTTCTAAATTCCTATTTAGCAACTTACCTTTTATTTTCTAAACTGAGATTTTTTCTGATGGCATAAACATTCTGTAATACATAGAGAGCATTTCTTAACATCATTCTCCTTTGTGATATTACATTTTTAATTCAAGTAAATATGAATGGAAAAAAATTTTCCTTATATGGGTAGATACATGAACCAACTCTGCTTAAAACGTACTTTCATCACATTTTTAAAATACAAGATCTGTCCGGAAAGAGTCCAGCCATTATTAATATATCAAGAATGATTTGCATAACATTGATGTAACCTGGTAGCCAAGGAGAGTGGATTGGAATGTGCATGTGTGAACAATGACCACTTCACTACACTAGTCAGTGGGGGCAGTAGATGCCACTGAGTGAACAGGTGTACTTCATGGGCGGCACACTCAGAATTACTGAGCAAGTAGAGCAACGTATCTGCATCAAATTTTCATTAAGCTTGAACATTCCCCTCAGAAACTATTCAGATGAATCAGAAGGTCGCAGCTATGGGCAACTGGTCATTGGCAGCTTCATCACAACAATGCGCCCACTCATGAATCATGCCTTGTGCAGAATTTTTTGGTGAAACATCAGATCAACTAGTGACTCAGCACCCCTCCAACCCAGGCTTGGTGCCCTGTGACTTCTGTCTGACTTTTCCCAAAACTAAAATCACCTTTGAAAGGGAAGAGGTTTCTGACCATCAGTGAGTTTCAGAAAAATATGATGAAGCAGCTGATGGTGACTGGGAGAACTGTGTGAGGTCCCAAGGAGCCTACTTCAAAGGGGACTGTGAAGCCATTGTCTTACATACAATGTTTCTTGTATCTTGTATCTTCTTCAATTGATGCCACTGTTTTTCATATTACATAGCTGGATACCTTCTGGACAGACCTCATATAGTCAGCAAAAAGAGAAAAAAAGAAAATCATATATAAAAGTTCTTCTGAACAGCATGCATCTCGCTAGATTTACTTATAAACTGTTACTATAGATGTGTTCTAATTGGCTCTTTCTATTTAAAAAAAATTATGTTTGATAATCTCCTATATTTAAAAAATATTTCCAATTATTCTTTTATTCTCATCCTTCTCGTTAAATTTTTAAAGAACTTACTTTAATAAGAAATAATAAATTAATAATTAATCATTTGTACAATGATGTTCAAATGATTACTTTTTAATTGATGTTAATCACCCCCTCTTAAAGAAAGCACAAAATTGTAAGGACATTTGAGCTTCATTAAAAATGGTGCCATCCCTGATATTAGTAAATTATGGAAACTAATTCTGGGACCACACAATGGTAGCATCTGACATTTTTTTTTAAGAGGACTATCTACTAAAGCACAACATAGTATATTCACTTATTCTCGGTAATGGACACTTAAACAGGATGAATAAAGAATAACACACCATTATGCCAATTCAAAATTCAGTACTTTTTATTTGAAGAAAAGAATACAATGGCAATTTTAATTTCCATAATCTTATTAACCACTTTATAATTCCCCCAATTTTAAAATTTCTAAATGTTTTAAAATGAATAACATCTGTAATTTATAAAGTATTAAATTGATAACATATTTTTCAATAAATAGCAACAGAAAAGAATAACTTCTACCTACAAATTAAAGGACAAATGTGGAAGGGATGGGGAGAGAAAGAGATGGAGGGACAGAGAGAGACAGAGAGAAAGAATGAGAATAAGTTTGTATTCCTCCCACTCACCCAAATTTTAGGGGGAAAAGGTTTTGATTTGGGGATTAAGAATGAAATTAGAGTTAATTTTATACTTTTAATAATGTTTTCTTTTCAAAACTCTTTCTCATAATCAATCAACCTTTTAAAATTTTGAACAGAATATTACTATCAAAATAAAGTCATGCAAATGTATTAACCCATGATAAGTTTAATATAACCAGTTTCCCATGTAAGATACTTTATATTAAAGTGGTAAATTAAATATGCACACACAAATAATATAATTATAATAATGAAATCCAATCTCCTATCATTTAGAATAGAAGTGAAATAAAATTCTTGCCAGGTAACTGTTTTCCTTGAGGACAAATTCATATATCACATTGCCATGATATTTATATTGCAATTTTGCCTAGACTTTTTTGCAATGCAAGGTTTTACATGATACCAATCCATCAAGATTCAATATCATTATATTATGTCAGCTTAAAGTCCCTGAACATGATTCTAAAGCTATGTACTCCCTCTGAGCAGTAGTACAAAACGGAGAATAATGCCAAGTAGAATGAGTATTATTGATTGATATTAGAAAAAAGTATACAAGTGTTTTTTTTATTGGCATATAGAAATAAGAATGAATGGAATTTTGTAACTGGATTGTATCAGGGCAACAAGTAACTATATTTGGTAAAACTAATACAGTTATAAAAATCAAAATAGAATTTTTAAAACAATCACAAGATATATCTCATCAGTGTTGCAGCTAGCACACATGACAAAATCCGTCTTGCCCTGTGACAGTAGAGAGACACCAATTATCGATCATGGGTCTTTGTACTACATTTAAGAGGGAATTAAATTTAAAAGGAAAGGATCATATTTTTAAAATAAGAAGATATAAGAAGAAGGACAAGAAGACAATGTTTTGTTTTTATATAGTAAGCATATTGTCCCCAAATAAGCCAATTATCTAGTTTTAATGACTACAGAGATAGGACTAATGATTGACCAGATTCAAGCAAAATTTGTCAAATACCTGGCTATATTTAATGATTTCCTAAAATCCAGGAATTAAAGTTAGCTGGTTAATCTAACTATTTGAATATAATCATGAAAATACAGAATTTAAAAGTTAACTCATATCAAGGAATTTTATCTATGTTATTAAGAATAAGCTAATTACAGAAAAAGTTGAACATATATTTTTGGCATAAAAGAATAACCTATTTGGCATAAGGAATAAATTTAAGGAAGAATATGTAGTTTAGAATAAAGTTATTTTATAATTTTTGAGTAGAATATTAATTAGAAGGGTTTTTTAATTATAACCTGATGACCTAGGATATCTTCTCTAGTAGTACAAACATGATAACAGTACCCTTTTGAAATTAAATACTTTATCATTTAATTGTACCTGCAGAAGTTTTGGTGCATATTATTATTTTCAGAGAAAACCACTTATATTTCATCCTGGAAAAGGTGAGCTACCTGATTACAGATGGGTGGGATACTGGCTTTTAGTATTATATCTTAATGTGCTTTTCATAGATACTAATCTTCATTATTTTCTCAAGAAAGAAATAAACAATTCAGCTAGGTAGTTAGATCTCTTCTCAACAAAAATATCCCAATATATTTAGTGTACATGTGGAAATGTATGCAGTGACCTTAAAGATACTACAGATCAAGAGGTAGATCCAGTGACAAAAAATGCAGCTGAATAGAGATGCCCTGAATAGGTTCCTCGAACACAGTCAAGCCTAATATTTGCTTATCAGACATGAGTTTCAAATATTTGATAATAACCTCTACTTGAGATTCAAATCAATTAGTAATTTCTGGAGTAACAATCACTTACTTACCTTAGATTTTAAAGGTTTATTTGAGTGTCACGTATAAGCTAAAGTTGTATTTGATTGTTTCCGACAGTTGTGCCCTCAGTGTTGTCAAATGCATACGTAAAGAGGAAGAAGTAGAAGCGTAGGATGTGTGAGAAGAAATATCTTTAGACAGGTTGAATTCAGAATTTGGAAACTCTGAATACACTAAAAATACTCCTATCTAGATCTAGATATGGTAGTCAGACAGATGGGCAAGCAATGGATTAGAATAAAAAAGATAATGAGAATTATGGCAATGCTATTTTGACTATAAATTCTCATTAATTGACACAGTTACCGACATTCCACTACTATGTCTTATATGATATGTTTTAAAGAATGTTTTTCAATAGTTAGTTCTGACTCCAGAAAAATCAAATGGACAGCAAAATGTTGCTTCTGTGCTCCCATCTCCTGCTTCCCACATGAGAATATAATTTTGAATGACTTGGACCTGATCTTCATCTTACAGGTGAGGCTGCTAGAATGATTATGAATTCCATTTATAATACTCAAACTGCTAGAAGAGTTTTATGGATTATGGCTGGGCAGAGAATTTACTGTCCAGAAACTGTTATCTTTAATTTAGTGAAAAAAACTAGCCTCTAATTTATTTCTTGAAGCCTATACCAGGATAAAATCATTTTTTTTCAAATAAAAGATCTCATGGGTTTTTTTTTCTTATAATATTTAAAATATTTTGCCCAAAGCTCAATGTTTTTACAGCTGTGGTGTTACAGCGGAGTTATTTAACTGGCACAAAGTCCATTTAAAACAAAGGAAAAAAGAAATCATTATATTTTCATAGGTCTTAGCTGTTATACCATTAATTATATGCTGGGCTTAATTTATTCTTCCTGCTATTTTTCAAGCCTGACTATTGACATTAAACTTCAAGTATGTGTTTATCCCTAAGAATATATTACAAGTCATTCATTTTGTGGATTCTGCAAATCACTCTGAGACATTTTACTGTCGTCTAAGTCCCTGCTCAAGTCAGTGGCTTTAAAACAGCTAAGGGATCCTTTCTCCCAACACCCTGGTGCTATGACAGACCAACCATCATCAACATAAAATCAGTTCCTAAAAAACATATGTTGGCATAATTTTGTCCACAGACTGGAGATACAGCTTGAATAATAAACAAATCAAATATAAGCATGATCGTTATATTTTAGATTGGAGAATTGAAAAGAAAATAAAACCTATGTTATATGAAAAGTTCTATACTAAATGCTTTACTTGGAACCACAGGAAACTGAGATGTTTTCCCCTGAAAAATAAATGAAATGGTGCTGGGAAAATATTGGTGAGTTAAGATAATCTCTGCCTTTGTTCCTACTAGTAATCTGAGAGATACAATAATTTTGCTTTCTTGGTTCTTCAGTGTGAGCTGTCAGAGAATCATAGTGAATTTGACTTAACTTTGAAGTATTGCTCCTAAACACTTATTGATTAGAATTTGATGAATTATTCTCTTAAGCACTTCATACCTATAATACAACACTCAACACCAACTTTTAGTAAAGTAGAAAATTATGTCTGCCAATTTGAAATCTTCAAAATTTGAAAGTAGCCTTCAACAAAGACTGAATATTATCTAATGGTAATAATGAAGATTTATATATCCTGATTTTTTAAGTCTCAGAGTGACAACAAAAATAAAAGCAATTCTGTCATCTAAAATTAAAAAAAGAAAAATTTAATATTTTGGTCAAAATGAAATTGACACCATAGGCTTTTATCTAGGTTATAACATTAACAAATACAGTCTCCAGACTCAAATTTTTCATTCTTAAAAATCATAGACTTTCTATTTTTAGGTAGACCCATTTGTTTATTTTTTCTTTTGTTTCCTTGCCTGAGAAGATATATCGGATAAAATATTGCTATGAGCAATATCCAAGATTTTACAGCCTATGTTTTCTTCTAGGATTTTTATGGTTTTGGGTCTAACATTTACATCTTTTATCTATTTGAATTTATTCTTCTGTGTGGCATAAGAAGGTGGCCTAGTTTCATGCACCTAATTTCAAGGTGGCCTTTTCTCTGCATGTATCTGTCCAATTTTCCCAACACGATTTATTGAATAAACTATTTTTATCCCATTGTAAGGGCTTGTTCCCTCTATCAAATATTAACTGACTATAAAGTCATGTGTTTATTTCAGGGTTCACCATCAACAAAATAAAGGGATAACTCACTGAATGAGAGAACATATTCATTGGTACATGTGATAAGGGGTTACTAACAAAAATTTATGAAGAACTTATAAAACTCAACACCAAAAAAAATCCAATTAAAAAAATGGACAAAGGACCTGAATAGACACTTCTCCAAAGAGGAAGAGGACATACAGATGGCCAACAGACATATGAAAAGGTGTTCAATGTCACTGATCATCAGAGAAAAGCAAATTAAAACCACAATGAAATACCATCTTACACCTGTCAGAATGGTCCTCATCAATAAATCAATAAATAACAAATGTTGGAAAGGGTGTGGAGAAAAGAAACCTTTTTGAACTGTTGGAGGGAATCTAGACTGGTACAGCCACTGTGGAAAGCAGTATGGAGAGCCTTCAAAAAATTAAAAATGAATCTGCCTTTTGACCCAGCAATTCCATTTCTGGGAATATATCTGAAGAAGCCCAAAACATAATTTGAAAGAACATAGCATCCCTATGTTGACTGCAATGTTATTTACATTCACCAAGCTTTGAAAGCACCCCAAATGTCCATCAGTAGATGAGTGGATAAAACAACCACAGGACATTTACACAATGGAATACTACTTGGACATAAAAAAGAATAAAATTTTACCCTTTGAGACAGCATGGGTGGACCTGGAGAATCTTATGTTAAGTGAAATAAGACAGAGAAAGACAAATGTCATATGATTTCACACACATGTGGAATCAAATGAAAAAAAAACAACAACTGACAAGCAAAGTAAAGACAGACTCATAGATAGGGAGCAGGCTGACATCTCTGAGGCACTGGATTAGAGGGTGGAGAGATTAAGCAAAAGAAAAAGCACTCAGATGTGGACAACAGTGTCGTGATTGTGGGTGGAAGGGTTTCAAGAAGGATAAATGGCAATGGAAAAAATGCAATAAAATAAATTTTAAAAAGAAAATAGGTGAAGTGGTTATAGCTGATAAAAATAAATAAATGGAAAAAATCAGTGTTTTTGATAAATTTATCAATGACAAAAACTTTCAAATTTTTATTTAAAATTCATTGAGACTGAGTGTTATTTCCAATAAGGTGCTTAAAAATATTTTATGTCTCCTATGATGGTCTTAGGAAGTACCAGATCCAGATTTACTGAATATTATCATTGTTTATTAATCTATAATTTCTATCTCTGAATATCTTTTAAGCCTACATATCTAAATAGGCTTGTGAGTTACTTTAGTTCATTTCCCAGTATAGCTGAAAAAGTGTTGTCCTTTGTTTAACATATGGGATAAAAGAACAACTTTTAGAAGTTTCACAGCTTCAAAGTCTTTTGGTTGGTGCTATTTTCTTTATCTTTGGTATCAGTCTTCCATATTTTCTATATAAGACATCTTTGTGGGTACTAATAAATCAAAGAAATTTGTTCTACCATAAGTGGGCAGTATAAAAATATGCACAGGCAAAAAAAAACAAAAACCCACAAACACAACCTACTAAATGTAGACATTTAGAAAACATCTTACATACTGTAAAAATATGATCTCACCTATGAGTGGAACAAAACAAACAAGCAAAACAGAACCAGAGACATGGAAATAAGGAACAAATTGACAGTGACCAGAGGGGAGGAGGGGAGGGGGATAATGTGGGAAAGGTGGGGAAGGATCCAGTCAAGGAACATGTATGAAGGACCCATGATAATGGATAACAGGGTGGGAACCAACTGAGGGAGCAGGGGAGGTAGGCAGAGCAGGGGAGAGTAATGGGGGGTGTGGGCAGGGGGATTGGAACAACAATAAAAAATATGTCCTACTTCACAGAGAAATAAGCATGACAACTCTGAAATCACTAAAAAATTGTGACACTCATTTTACTGACCGCTGGAAGAGTCGATTGGCCTATGAGAAGTTTATTAACTAATTAATTACCATTATTTAACAGGGGAGAGATTCTAAAACTTCCTGGTGGACATATGAAGCCACTCCACATATCAATGTAAGTCTACCTTCAAACGGTCGCTGCGTCATTATAAATTTTTAAAATTTAATCGTTATTGTATTTTTCCCCATTACAATTTAACCTCCTTACACCCACCATCCCCTGTGCAACCACCACACTGTTGTCCGTGTCCATGAGTCCTTTTTCTTTTTCGCTCATCCCTTCTACCCTCTAACCACCACCACCTGACTAGCTGTCATCTGCTCATCATAAAAGTCTTATACCTAGATATATTGCAAACTAAATTCAACATCTACTAATTCAGCGGATTTCTCTTTATTTGCTTATCTTAAGCATTAATGCTGGCTTCTACTTCGTTGCTCAAGAAGACCTGATAGATATATTCTGGGCTTTATCTTTTTAGCCACCTAACATTATATAATCAGTCACATAATAATGTTTCTACTTTCTTGTTAGCTATAAAAATGGTCATTCCCATTCCTAGTCATTTTTTTAATTTAGGTCCTCATTACCTTCTACCACGATTTTGAAACAGTACCTAATATGTCTTTCTGCTTCTTGATTTAGCCATGTGTAATTTACTTGGCAAAGAATTTCCTGAAACTAGATATTTCATCATGTCATTCTCAGATATTTATATTTTGGGGGGCAGTCAAGAACCCATAGTTTTCAGGGAAGAATTCATTCAATAAATATTTACTGTCATCTACTACATGCCTGGCATAGTTCTTGGTGCTAGATGTACAACAGTGAACAAGAGCAAAAGGAGAAAAAGAAGTACAAGAAAAGAGGAGGACATGCAAGAGAAAGAAGAGGAAGAGGAAGAGCAGGAGGCGAGGGAGGTAGCGGGAAGGAAAATGTCCAAACACTTTCATAAATAACTGTCTCTGTTTCAGATGGGTAGATTATAGACAGATGGATAAAGAATACTCATTTTCAAAACAGAACACATTTAATATACTTGTGGACTAATTTTTCATCTTTTACTTCAAATTATGAAGTTCCTAAATGCATTATACTGAAATTAAGCTTATTTTATTTTAAACTAACTTTGTTTTTTAATTCTTTAAAGTATATCCATTGGACACTTCTCGTCTACAAAACACAGTAATAGGTATAATTGAGATGGGAAAATATGTATTTAGTGAAGAAGAAAATTCATGTACATAAATGGCTATAATATAAAGATCCAGGTGAATGTCTTTGAGTTATAAGAAATAAATAATTCTATAAATTTGCAGAAGAGAAAAATTACTTTCTGAAGGATATATTAGTATGTAGAAAAATCTATTTTAGCCCCAGTTGGGCTGCTCAGTTCATTGGAGCATTGTCACATATACCAAAAATGTTGAGGGTTCAATCCCCAGTCAGGTGTGTGTGTGTGTGTGTGTGTGTGTGTGTGTCTCTCTCCCTCCATCCCTCCCCCCTTCTTTAAAATCAATAAAATATTTAAAAAGAGAAAACTCTGTTTTAGTTAGGTCTCTGTTTTAGTTAAGCTTTGAACATGTATAAGATACAGAGGAGAGCTTTTCCAGAAGAAAATTGCAGAATAAAGTTAAAAATTAGAAAGTTTGTGTTATTTATAAATAGTTGTTCATATTTTGAAGTTTTTGGCTGTTAAACTAAAGTTTTCATGGTTAATTGTATAAGTAATTGAAGGCTATAACTAATTTAACAGAAAATTGAGATTGACAGAAGATACTTCAAGACAATTTATTTTATCAACAGTACCTGTAAAAGGGATGAGAACTTTTTTTTTTAATACTTTATTTATTTTTAGAGAGGGACAGGGAGGGAGAAAGAGGGAGAAACTTCAATGTGTGGTTGCCTCTTGCACCCCTCCTACTGGGGACCTGGCCCACAACCCAGGCATATGCCCTGACTGGGAATTGAACTGGTGACCCTTTGGTTTAAAGGCCAGTGTTCAACCCACTGAGCCACAGCAGCCAGGGCAGAGAACTCTTAAGCAAGGTCATTTAGAATAGAGATGACACATGTATAGATTGATAAAGATCTGGCAAAAAGACAAAAGTTCAAGAGAGAATCTGTGATATACAAAGTATTCTGAACAGTTTGTGAGAATGAGCAATAGTGAAGTTGCATATTTAAGGAGACAGAAAATTAGTCAATGTTCTTTAATAATAACAGCATAATATATGTTTAAAGTGACTATGCTATCAATCATGTTTCCAGTAACAACACTGTTCTGTCCTTGAGAAAAAGATTACCTTTGAGCCTTACTTGAGAAAACAGAAGACTGAAGAAATTAAGTGATTTTTCCCCAGGGTCACACAGACAACAATAACAAGGTAAAACTTAAGTTCCAATTCATTTTTTTAAACAAATTCAGTGTTCTGCCCATGAAAATGTGTACAGAGCTCCAGATTAGAAAACTCAGGGTATGATAGTGAGTAAGACTCATCACTTTTCTAATGAGCCCCATATTACACTCTATTATCAATTACGAGATGATGTAATGGAGATTCAAAGTATAATAAGCAAGTAGAAAAAAAACTTTAACTGATTTAAATACATAGAATGCTATACAGAGGAGATAGCAATTATGCTGAATAATGAAGGAATATTAGTATCTCTACTGTTAAAGAAAGAAAAGGTTATTCAAGGTGTAGGAAATATTATACATGAAAGAGGAAAAAGGGAAACAGGTGAAGATATATTCATGGAATAGTGTGCCTTATGAAGCAAACATATAATATTTATAGACTAATGAAATAAGTACAGTAAAGCTAAATGCTACACAACTCATCAAGCTACTTAATGCCATGATAGATAGTTCAGAATATTTCAACTAGTAACAATGGAGCCTTTCAATGTTTCTTTAAAACATTCAGTGCTTAACATGACCAGAAATGTGAATTAGGGTAATTGTTATTTGTAGGCAATAGAGAGTGGTTGTTGGAGAAATGGGCATATGTTTGTAGGTATGTTTGAGTATGAAAGATTTAGAACTTTATGGTACTTATATCCTAACAACCATAGGAAACAAGAGTGGACCTAAGAACATGGAATATGGAGCTTAGACTTATAAATGAGAATACAACTCTGGCTGGTGTGGCTCAGTGGATTGAGTGCTGACCTGAGAACCAAAGGGTCAATGGTTCAATTCCCAGTCAGGACACATGCCTGGGTAGCGGACCAGGTCCCCAGTAGGGGGGGCACGTGAGAGGCAACCACACATTGATGTTTTTCTCCCTTCCTTTCACCCTCCTTTCCCTTCTCTCTAAAAAAATAAATAAATAAAATCTTTAAAAAAAAAGAAAAGAGAATAAACATATGTATTGTCCTCTGAAATCATTGGAGTTTAGGAGACAGCAAGTAAAAATATAGAGGAAATGACAGAAGCTGGGGTGATTCCCACCAGATATTCTGAAACTGTCAACTTTCAAATAAGAAGCAAAAAGTTCCCTGGAAATACTAATCAGCAAGAAGCACTATAAAATATTAATATTTAACTAAGGTTGACAAGAATAGTCATTTTATGCTGCTCATTCTGCTTTTGGAGCACCACACATTTACATTCATCCTTCATAGATCACACATAAGATGTCTGACACATTATTCTCCTAAGCAGATAGAATGTTGGGAATAGACATGGAGTAGCGTGCTGTCTCTTACTATACCAATAGCTTTCCTAAGCCATCATGTCTTACTCTGAACTCTCCTTGCCATCCTTCTCTGGTTCTCTCTACCATCTATTATTGCAGACTTCAGAGTATTAGTCTCGATACTGTATATCGTGTGAATGTCTATGTACAATTTCAAATACCATAAGTGAAATTCCATGGCTTAAAACCCCCTTAAGTGTTATCCAGAATTCCTTGAAAATGCCATTTGCAATTTTGAGAGAAGGGCTGAAATTCTGAAATCAAAGCATGTACAGTTGATAAAATAAATACATGATTCTTTGATGCACATCATGAATTTTTTTTCACAAAAGTTGAAAGAGTATTCAAACTTTATCAAGTCTGTGATAAACTAGGTTATTTCCTCAAATTAGGTTGGATTGATAACCTAAAATGGGTTAACGAAATTTTGTAGTATTTCTTGAAAATTAATTTATTTTGCCTTAAGATGGCAGTATTGTTCTTCTTAAGATTTTAAAAGTTTTTTAAAAAAGGGGGGGCTACAGGAGGAAAGCATAGGTTTTCTAAATACTCTCTTACCCTCACATAGATGCAAAAACCCTTGCTTATCAAAGAATTGGGTAAATGCAATATAGATACGGATTAAACTAAATGTTTATACAAACACTGATAATGGGTAAAAACACACACAAGCAGTGCAAATCTGATTGACATGTGAGTTAATTAAAAGCAACAAAGAGAAAACGTTTTGGATCACAGAGGGGATTACACACAGTGACAAGTCTTCCAAATTATTTTGTTTCAGTGAAGAAAGAAGAATCAATAAGTGAAATTAAAACAAACAAAAAAATCCTCCAGGAAAATATTCTATGGGACTAAATGTAGTGACAAATAGTAACCTATATAGAAAATAGCTAATCAGGTGAAAGCCAAGTTATGATAATAAAAATGGTATAGAATTGTGTGATAGGGTGAGATTCCCAATTATTGGTCACTGGGGAATAATCTTCATACAAGTTACATTAGCATTCAATGTGGCTGACCTATGTTTGGTCAAAAGCCTTACAAATCTTTACAGCCTAAGTCATTCAAAATATAAAAGACCCTTATTTCTTCAGAACTTCTGAGTTATTTCTTCAGAACTTCTGAGTTATTTAATGCAAGTCAAAGTCTTAAACGCTCTAGAGGATAAAAATGATGATGAATTTATATTCTCATTATAGGTCACATATATTAAAAATTAAAGAAGCTGAAGCTACAATGTTAAGAAGTTGATACAAAAAAGTGTTTTAGGGTCTATATACCAGGTTAGTGAAATTATATAATACATATAATGTATTGCATCAGTATAATTGTTTACTCTATCAGGCAACTGTAATCTTATCTGCAACCTGAGGCCCCAGGATATTCTGTAGTATTAGTCATTTAGTATTTTATTGCTTTGTGAATAAAATGTAATTTCCTTAGCTTAATATTAACGCCTACAAATCTCAGGCCTTCCTATTTCAATCTCAACTACCTTTACACTGAAACAGACATGAAAACCCGGACATATGGCTTTTAAAAAGTTATAAACCCCCAAATACATATATCTGTTGAACACTTCTAAGAACATTTACCTGCATGAGGTTTAATTTTCAGAGGGTTTTTTAAATTAGATTACATATTCTTTCTGAAATATCATTTATAGCATAATTCCATGTGCCTTGGGACAGTTTTCCAGGAACCACATAATTATTATGCTTAACGCACATACTCACTTAAAAAACAACACAAAAATCAGTGTGTAGAGCAAATGACTGGAATCTTAACAAGGAAAGAAAAGTAAACAAAGAATTTTAATCATTAATTCAAATACAGAAAGAATAATGAGTTAGTTCAAATTATTTATAAAAGATACAAGTTAAAATCATTCTGTTTTTCTTTGTTATTTGATAAAATGAAGGCAAAAAGTCACAGAATGTGAGAAGTTACCCAGAAATTAAGAAATCATTTGCTCTAACTCCCCAAATGCATATCTTTTCAGCCACCGCTAATAATGATTTCACTACTTGGACTAGCTTGTCTCATCATAGGACAACTCACATGCCAAGCATGTTTGTTTCAATTCCAAATTGCAAACTGATTCAGCTCCTTGGAGCCACCTCAGAGTCGATCTATCTTGGTTGACTATGTCCCTGTCTTCTCTCATACAATCTGCAATATAATGTATTGTTTTGTTTTCAAGAATGCTTTATGTATTTTTTCCAGGAAAGACAACACAATTCCACTATTTTTACTTCTCTTAGAAGAAATTGACAGAAATTAAACAAAAAGATAGGTCGTGCATTCTTTCATTTTCATATGGGGTTTTGCTTCTATTGTATAGAAAAATGTATTTATTTAATATCTCAGTTTACTACTGATTAGAGGTCTAAGACTTAGACACATCACTTAGTTTTTTTTATCTTTTGTTCCTTTTTTTTTTAAGTCTAGGGATCTTTTTCACATTTCACCTTTTGAGGTATAATTAATGACATAATATTGTAAAATATTTAAAATGTACATTGTGGTTATGATATTTATAGATTGTGAATAGATTCCAATATCTAATTAATCAACACATCCATCAACACACACACACGAACATTTAAGTTATACTCTCTTAGCAAATTTTAATTGTACAAAACTTTGTCACTGGCCACAGTCGCCATGTTTAACATTAGATCCTGAGACCTTATTTATCTTATACTGTCTAACCAACCTCTCCCTATTTCCCCTACCTACTAGTTAACATCACTTGTTAACTGTTGATTTTAGTCTGATAGGGATATAATTTCTGCCCGTGGAACAAACAATACCAATTCTTAATGGTATGTGGAGCATTGGCCCCTTTGCAGTCTAACTCAGCAATTTAATCCTTCTATAAACACACTGAGGGACTGTCATTAAGTGATGTGCTAAAACCTTTGGCACATTTTCATTTCATAATTGCCTGAGTAATGATTTTGCCATTTTGAAAATTAAATTTTGATACTCTGTGTAGTTGTATCTATATCTAATTTGTGTCTTTACCTGATGTGGCATTTGTCTTCTATCTGGTTGCATCAGTCTTCTGTAGTTTGGCTGAGTAGGGTGTTCGGAACCACTTGACAGAAGGTGTCAATCTTAATGGGATTCCAAATAGAAATATATCATTGTTTTAGAATTCACTACCAAATTTCTGGTCTCCATAATAGCTTAGCTTGCTAAGCTTTATTGCTGCACTACTTATTATTCAATGGTCAATAACATATAAGCTACATTGGCTGATAAATACATATTTTTAAACTATGGCTTAGAGGCATTTTATATTCTGCTATCATGGATCGAAAATATTGATGATGCATTCATAAAACATTAATTATCTGTAAGACAATATAGATATTTAAATTAATAAAGTAAAAATCATTTAAAATCCCAACTTAATCAATTCTAACAAATTCAAATTAATTAACATAACTTTTCAGTCACCTCCACCAATAACATAAATGTCTTTCTACTTTTCCTTTTTAACTTAAATCCACACCTTGGTCATTTGTTAATTGTATATTTGAAACCTCCTATTTATACAAAAATGACCATTAATAACAGCACTTTATGCATTTGCTTAGCAATATTTTAATTTTACATAAGCTTAATGCCATAAAAAGTGTTTTTGAAAAATAGAGGTTAAAACTTAATGTGAGAGTCAAAATTAGGTGGATGTTATTTACAAAAAAACAAAATGGAATTTAGCCATTTATATACATTAGATACATGTCACTTAATTCAAGATAAATTCATCCTATCAAGTGTGCAACCAAGTCATATACAAAAGAATCAAAATGTTAATTTGGGTATTCGTGTCTATGTGTGTTTCGATTCCATTTCTATACAATTGAATTGCAAATAACACTATAGTTACAGCACTGCTGCGTTCTGGGATCACACCCTGAATCTTCCTACATTGTAGATTGTCCTCCTGACTGTCACTGCACTATGTTACTGTCCACCTAAACTTCATATTACCTAGTTGGCCAATTTTCATGTTCTCGTTTACAGTCTGTTTCTCAGTTAAGTGGTATATGTTTTTGTTCTTTATATTGATATTATTACTGGTTTATAAGTTTCACTACTCTACCCATTATTATCTAATGAAATATTTAATCTAATACCTAATAGAGATAATATCTAATTACTTGATTATTTAAAATTATTTAAGTAATTGTACCATTGGACATAAATTATGTCCCTCCTTCACTCTTTAGCTTTCTTATGCTCTCTCTGTATTGTACGTATACATACATATATTTTCTACAAAGTTTGGAAATAAAATGTCCTCCTGTATTTATTTATTCAGATTTGTCCCCATTTAAATGTAAATAATATTATTGGTGATATATATGAATCTAATCATTATACAGAAGTCTTTATCAGGGACTATTATGGAAGTGAACAGTGTATAGACTTCTGATTTCTATCACCATAAATTGATGTTACTTCAGGATCCTAAAATAAGTTTTATTGCCATGTGTCTTTTTTTTCTGGCAACACTTGAAAAGAAAATGTTGCTTTTTTTCTTTTCTCTCAGATAAAATTTCTAAATTTGGCATTTGTCCAACATGATCAAGAGTTTATCAAAATAAACAACATCATATTTGGTCAAAGAGTATATATTGGTGCAATGCAGATAAAGTAATGAGAGAGAAAATGATGACTTGACATTCATGGAGCATGTGGTTGATGAAGTAAAAAACATTACACAACTGTAAGTGTGATGAATATTTTGAAGGAGAGGTCAGAGATAATTAGTGGATATTCATAGCAGAAAGAATTAGCCCATGCTTGAAGTGTTATGGCACCTGAAATTCAAAGAATGAACAGAAATTACCTGCAGCATATAGAGGGATGAAGTGAGAGATGGGGTAGGAAGAGAGAACCCCTGAGGATGGTGGGAGGCCAATTGATACCTAATGTCCATCGTGATGAGAAAATGGAGGGTGCACTGAGGTGAGGTTGGAGACACAGGTAGCACCTGTCAGGCTGTGTGAGAAAGAAAAAATGATCTCTTTCCCTCTAGCCTGAGATAATAGGAAAGGTTTTTAAATAGGGACGTTATATGATCAGATCTTTGTTTTCAAAAGTTTTGGGGCAAGTCTATCAGCAGAATGAAAGTGGCAAGACAAGGAGAGTAAGTCTGGACTAGGTTGGTGGAGAGATTGAACATAAAAACACTGTAATAAATGTACACTCTCCTTTCTCACTGAAATATCTTCATTAGAGTCATTTGTTTTTATGCCTGTCCTCTCAAGCTTACTTAAAAATATTAAAAATATAAAAATATTTTTAAATATATGAATTTCTGTTATTTTTAAAAAACAAAAAAAATTGACTTTGTATCTCGGCTTTTTTTTTAAGTACAAAGTGGATGAAAGAGGAAAAGACTAGCAATAATAACCATATAAAGTAGGCATGCCCTTCAGCTCTCAGATATCATTTGCAGAAGCCAAGGTTCATATCCGAAATCTGTCCCGCACTGTATAAAGCCACAATAATAGATATTAAGTTAAAATAATAAAATAACATTTTTATATTCAAATATTTTTACTTTCTTAAAACCCTAAATATTTTGTATACATTATATATAAATTATATATATAAATCTCTCATGAATACTATGTTACCCCCAATATACAGATGAAAAAATTGGATCTTTGTGAGGTTTTGATATTATAAATCTTTAAAGCTGTTGTTTATTTGAGATTTAGCTTTAACTTTTTATATCTTATATAATCTTTATTATATTTTTCCATTATCATGTAGTCTCCTTTTACCACCACCCCCAACGATCACCTCCCTGTTGCCTATGTCCATGAGTCCTTTTTCCTTTTTGCTCAGTCCCTTCCCCTAACTTCCCCTCCACCTCACTAGCTGTCATCTGTTCTCCATCTATGAGTCTATCTTTGTTTCGCTTGTTAGCTCAGTTTGTTTATTGCAAAACTCCAAACATGTATAAAATACTTGTAAAATGCTTTTATACAAACATATAAAATATTTGTTATAATAGTATAACAAATCCCTGTTATGCAGATAAAATATTGTCAATTTATGGTCTGTATTCGAGTCTGACCTTCTTCAGGATTATTTCCAAGAAAATTTCACATCACCATATTTCACTTATAGATATTTTGGAATGTATTTATGAAAGATAAAGATTGTTTTAAGAAAATGCAACCATAATACTCATTTTCCAACTTGAAACTATCAACATTCAAAAAATATGTTCTCTGCTACCTATTCAGGGTTAATTTTTTTCAAATTATTACATGAATGGGGTTTTTGGTTTAATTTGTTTAGATTTCAAGGAACTTCCACATATGACAACTGTTGATGCATCACTAATCTATAGTACCCTCTCTTAACTCCCTCTTTCCCCCCTTCTATTTATATTGGAGAGACTATGTAGCTTGATTTCTGTTTCATTTATATTTTCCCCTGGTATGGATATTGCTGATGCTATCCTACATATCATTTCACATACACTATAATTCATATATTTCTATATATTTGTCAGAGAGCAAGAAGTCTTCCCCAGACTGAGGTCTGAGGTTTTTTAAAACAATTCTTCATGGTCTTGTGTGTTTCCATGAAGAGTCACAGTTTATCTGATTGATGTTCCTTATGTTCTTTTTTGGAGCCATTAGTGACCATTAATTAGATCATTACTTCATTGGAGTTACAAAATTGTGATATGCTGTCTATCATCCTTCTTCATTTATTAGAATAGTTATAGAAAAAGAAAATCAAACATTAATATTTGGCTGCATTAAGATAAAATTAATACAATTTAATAAAATAAAGGTAGGATTAAGTGCTTGAGGCTTTTTTTTCAAGTTTTCTAACCTGCAGTTTATTGATATATAAGGGAAACTATACAACCCTTGAAATCATAACACTTAGGTTGCAACTCCACATTTGTTGGTAAAATCTTTCTTATGCAGGGACCTAAAAATATAGTGATTCTGAACTCAGCAAAACATGTCCACAATTGAGTACTCTTGCAAAGTAGGAGACAGCCAGCGAAATTTTAAAACACAACTGAGAAATGCAGCGCTGTGTTTTCTGAGTTTGTATAGCCAAAATAATTCAGATAATGAAGGTTTTAGTGAAGGAGCACAAGCTATACGTATTGTGAAAATGTTATATTAATGCACCTATATGTAAAATATTCTTCATCTATACAGGAATTTAATTGTTTCTCTTACACTTAGTGATATAGTTCTCATCCATGTGAGATATATGAGCTATGCTTTTATATGGTATGTATTCATAAATCTTTTGAAATCTATGTTTTACTCTTTCATGTTTTTTAAAGAATATTGTCATTATTATTTAATAGTGTATGAAATTATCCAAACACTAGCATTGCACTTGAATACAACATTAATGAGTGCTCTTTCATTAAATAACCTTGAATTTAAATAGTAATTCTTCCTTTTACTGACTTGTGTCATTCTTATGTATATATCAGTACTACAATTTAAATTAAATTATAGCTTCCAAGGAACCAAAGATCCTAAGCACTGTTTCACTTGAACATTTAATAAGTTATATGATAAAACTAATATCAAACCATTTCATTTTTATGTTGAGTTAAAAATATTTTTATATATTTCCAAAAAGCTGTGAGATATTTTAACATGTTCTTCTATTTCTGCAATTGTATTTTTTTACCTCCACAATTGAAACTAGGCATGCAGCTGGTAACACTTTTTATTTTAAATCTGAATTTAGTCTTCTGCTTGTATGTCTCAACTTTATGCCTATCACATAGAACATCTAAGATTTGTATAATTTATTATGGCATAATCTTTTATAATATTTTATTATCTCCTCCATCATCAAATGATCTTAATTCCCTTACCTTATAGGTATTTTATAGGTTTATACACCACCCTCCTGTAGATATGTGAGTATAGCAGCTGAATCTGAAAATAATTTATTTTTAAAAATGTCTAGTTAAAGCTGAAATTTGAAAAAGCTTTGCAAAGCCACATATGGGGTAGCTTTAAAATTAAATGACAGATGACAGTTACTATTATTTACCCAGTGCCTATCAATTTTACACTAACTCTAGACACTAAAAAATACTCATTAAAAATAATCATTATTACTTGGGTCAAAACTGCTTCACAGGTCAAAATCCCATCTTTCAAATGTTGAACTCCTGCCTTTTTTTTCTCCCGGTAGTATGAGCTCTTTTGCAAATAAAATATGATATGAGTGCTTTATATTTTTCTGACAGAATTTAAAGTTTAAATATTTTAAATGATAAAGGTCTCATATTGACTTCTCATATGGCTTATATATTATATACATATAGCAGAATGATTTTTTTAATGTCCTGCTCAGTACTAAATTATGAAAAAGTTGGTAAAAATTTATTTTAAGTGCACCTTGAAATACATTTCGACAGCAGGAAGTTTGGAAAAAGTATATGAACTGACACACTTTTTTCTTGATATCTGTCAAGGAGTGGGTTATTGACATGAAAAAAGGAGGTTACTCTCTCTTTCTAAACAACAGAAAGCTCTTTACATTTTGAAATTACAGCTATTTAGTAGAAAACCTTTGAAATAAATGTTTCTATTAGATTTAAATACAAATCAGAAAGGCAAATAATCATTCCAACTGGTAATAGAAGGAGTGAGACATTTGTGCAAATGCAGTCTGCCTCACAGGGATCTTGCCACTAGGCCACCATTAAATTTGAGTTGGCTTTGATTATGAATGACAATTGTCCAGAATTATTTTTGGAATTATTTTGATTGCAATAAATTTCCAAAAAATGAGAAAAAATATAAAATATTGCTCCTTATCCAAATACTTGTTTGAGATTTTATTACTATAAGATAAATTTTTAAAATTTAATCCATATGACAGTGGAAAATACTCCTAACAATATACTTATTTTGCAATTTAAAAGTTCAGAATTTATAAGAGACTAAATGAATCAAGGATATATTAAAACAGCTTTAATTGGAAAGGTATACACAACTGTGTTTTAAGGAGTGAATGGTCTATTCTAATTAATAATCTCTGCAGCGTTTAAAATGGAGAAAGTTGGGGGAAAAAAACTATGCTGGATCTATGATACTGTGGTATGATCAGTTTATGCTGAGCTAACCAAAACTTAGAAGCTTAAGGGAGACAAGCCTTCAATGTCTATACTGAAGGGTACTTACTACTGTCTGGAATCTATTTAGTCATGATGGGTTTAATCTGCATACTTTATGCTGATACCCACTAGAAACTATTTCTTATAAGCAATAATTTTAGTAAGCATTGTTTAATAGTTTTGTAGTAGGCAGCTCGGCATGAGCAACACAGGAAGGCAGACCAGGTACAGATGGTCACCAATGTGGAAAGGCCTGGGTACCTGGCAATGGGCAAAACTGGGTTGGGCCTCACCCTCAGGGTGACCCTTCCTCCCCTAGGCTATCTTTAATCATGCAGTTTTCCCTCTCCCCTGACCTTTCTTCCCCTGGCATATCATTAGCCGCGTGAATTAGGCTCCTTTAGAGAAGGAACAAGGGTGCTGGAGAATAGTATATGACCCCTTTACAAATTCTTAAGCACGAAACCCTAGAAATAACATTTAGACCTCAGTTGTGTTTCAGCTCCAGGCCAAGAAAAGCAGCAAGGCCACGCAGAGCAAGGACATGGCTGAGATCAGGACCAGCTTCATGACTAATGACCCCATGCCCTGGTGCTGAGCAATCAGTGGAGACCACAACCCTGAAAAACATGCCTGGAAAGTTGAATATTCTATTGAGCTCCTACTCCAGGACCTCTCCTAAGATCCCTGCCTTTAGAGAGCAGATAAAAACCCTTAGGACAGAGGACTCAGCATGAGTGTTTCTCTCTCTCTCTCTCTCTCTCTCTCTCTCTCTCTCTCTCACTTTTAGTCCCTCTTTCTCTCTCCCCCATCTCTCTGGCATGCTTGGGCCTTTCCCCACCTCCTTATTCCCCAGGTGCATTCTCTCTGGTCTGGAGCACACCTGTGCCTTTCCCTCTCTCTTTCCCCCAAGCACAGTATCTCTGCCTTCCTTCTCTTAAGCTCCAAGGGCCCTTCCTTTTGCCTCTGTTTCCTGAGTCCAAGTAACCCAGAGGGCTCATTTCATCCATCTCTGTGACCTCCTAAATAAATTTTCACTTGTGTTTGAGTTCCTTGGCTCTGAGGTCCAACATCTGGTGCCATTTACTGTTAATAGTTTTATTATTTTATATGATTATAATATCATTTTTTTAAATTTTGAGTTAAATGTTATGTTTGCCATCTATTGTGTGTAATCATAATTAAACATGAGATATGTTATTGATAAATCAATGGGCAAAATGTTGGTTTTTTGAACAATTTTCAACTTAATATATTTCATAAACTTTTGAAAGTCTGAAATTTTTCCAAAACCACTTTAAACTATTGAGAGTCTAAAATTGAGCACAGAAGAGGAAACATGTAACACACGATATCATGATTTAGTACCTGTTTGACTGTATTATAAATTAGCTTCAAGATGACCAATGTAAGTTATGAGCCTCCATCAAAAAACCATGGAAAACAAATTACTTTGGGGGGAAAACAAGCTGAAGGCTGTCATAAATTTTTTTATAGTTTTGTCTTGTCAAGCCATATGCTAATAGCTAAAAAATTAGAAACCTGCATTAATCAAATCATTTATCTTTTGACAGACCAGAAGAAAGCAACAACAAGGAAAGATGAATGCCACATTGAGTCAGTTCTGAAAATATCAGATATCTATTTTAAAGAAAGTCAGAATATAAAAATAAGAATTGATCAAATTATTACTTTAGAAATAGAAAAAGGTTTCATTTAGTGCTCTATTTAGTGCATTGTTGGAAATTTCCTTACATAAAACATATGTGTAATAAATGAGATATATATATGGGGAAGAGAAGAGTGAGATAATAAAGTGGATCAAGGATTAAATCTAGCAAAATCTCCATAATTTAAGGCAGAACTACTCTGTTACTATTTGTATCTCTCCACTAGAGTCTGATTTTTATAGGTATGGGAATCAACCAGAAGTATCAGTGTCCACTGATTACACACACACACACACACACACACACACATGCTTTCAAGGTTATAAAATGAATACACAGAATGAATTTTTTATCTGGATAATTGCACATAATACCCTGTTATTATATCTGCATTAAAATAAATACAAATACTAGAACTTAAAAAATTGCATGATTCTCTGAGTTTACTGTTCTGTTCTTCTAGTGTTGTCTATACCTACTCTTGTAGCTGCAGTCAGCTAGTAACTTTACTAGCACTAGGGGTTCTCAGAGGGACTCACTAACATGTCACGAACCTTTGTAGAGTGGTCTTTAATGGACACCACTTCACATGATGGTAGTAATATCGCAAGAGATCAAGAATAAAAAAACTGAAAGTACTTCTGAACCTACTACATTCTGTTAGTTTATGGAAGTCAAGGATGAAAAGACAGATTCTCTCTCATTGAGGACAAGCTACAAATTATAGTGCCCATGTTTCTCAATCTACCACACAAACCTACCCACAGAGATGGATGTTTGCTGTGCTTCTTGGTTATAAAACTGCACCAAGCTGAATATCAGTAGTTCAAAGAAAAGAAGTGAATAGATCATCTTAAGAAGTTTAATTCTCAGCTTTAGGCAATGTAGTTCTTGCTGTCAAAGTTTAGCAAACATTTATTGAGCTGTGTTCCATGACAGACAGACACTGTGCTAAATGAGATGATGAGTGTTGAATGAAAAATGAAATACAGCACCTTTTTTATTATCAAAAAATCCCAGGAACAATAGCTGTATATCAACAATAGAGGGTATAGTCATATTAACCTGGTAACAAGCATTTATTTTAAAGATAGAATTGGATTAAAATTTTTCTAGTTATCTTCACTAGGTCCGGGAAATTGGGCAATTAGACAAATCTCAGATAAGTCATGCTTCAAATGGGCATAATAATACCACTTTCACAAGATTGATGAGTAAATGAAATGTTCTATGTAAAACCCTCAGTAGAGTATTTAACACATAGTATGAACTCTAAAATAATGGCCATAATTAGTGTTCAATCAGCTTGGAGCTCAGTAGGAGTCTGTAGGATATAAAGACAAAGCAGTTATTTCTTTTTTAATCAAGTCTTTTAGCAAATCTTTACTCCTCTCCTTTGTCTCCATCATTAACTTGAGTAGATCACATAGAATTTTCTGGTTTCTCTCAGATCTTGACACTTATTGTAGGTATGTAAACATAATTTGTTTAATACAAACTTTGGTTTCTCAGCTGGTTCAATATTTCTCTCTGTTGTCAACAGAATTTACTTTAAGACATGCAACCTTATTTTGGCAGGTCAAGGTTGGAATCTTTCTTTTCTTTTACCACTTCTTCCTAATGAATGTATTTTTGTCCTTCATTCATTGTCTATCTCTGGTCCCTCCAAAGTTGTTTTGAAGAAAGTAAGTTCCACCAAAGATTTTTCTTGATGTGATAATAATAAGTCATAAAATTAAAGCCTTCTCTTGTATGGCAAGTGTCAAAATGCTTCTTTTCTTTTTGTCTCATATACAGAGTAACCATTAATTTATCAGTACAACTGGTAGGATTTTAGAGTTAAAGGGGATCTAGGTGTCAATAAGAAATATTTGTTGATTGTCAGCAACATGGACTTGGGTTGTTGCATGAAAACTGAGTGAATTCTTCACCCTGTTCCTGAAACAATTTCATTGATTCCTTGGAGTTCCCCTCATTGGGCACCACTAGTTAGAGTTCCCTGGGGCAGTTGCAGTCTCTAGTTGACCATCTATGACTTCTACGTCTTTCCCCTGATGTTGCTTCAGTTGGAAGCCCACATGTGTGGAGTCTTATTTAAGATGACTTTTTCTATGAAATAGCTACAAATTATAATGTATGACAGACATATTTATCCTGTTGCTGGTGGAAGCATTTAAGTTTTGCTTCCTCAGAATGATCCTAAGCTATTTTTGCTCTTCAACTACTCTCCTAAACAAAACCATGTCTCTTTGCTTTCATTTTCATAGAAAAATATATATTTCTTCTCTGTTTACTAAGTGTTGTGTGATTATTTGATTAATTCTTATTTCCCAAAAGAAGTCATGATAGTATGTGTAAATTTTTATTTTCCTACTATTCTAGCACAGTGCTTAAGCATGTAGGAGTTATTCAATAGATATTATTAATATTTTAAAAATCCAGAGTGGTCCTATAAAGATTAGAAAAAGAATAAAAACCATTGATTTGTCAACACAGAAATTTTTAGACACACATAATAGAGCCATTCTGAGCAAATTCTAGATTCAACTAAAATATTTTCTTTACAGATTATGTCATACTAAAAATACTTTTATTTCTATACAAAAATAGTTAAATAAACTAGACTTTAAAATTGAGAATTCCTAATAGGAGGTTGTTTTAAATTATGTATTGATTTAAGTTACAAAAATTTCATTTGTTTCAGAACAATATTTCTTATAAAGAAAAAAAAATTTTTAATATTCTATAAGCCCAACCCAAGAACACTTTGAAGATAGTTTGCAACCTGTATATTGAATTAAATTAGAGCAATAATAGCCCACAGTGCTACCATTAATTAAACCCCAAGGAAGCATATTTTGTGGGTTTAACCACTTTACTAAACACATTGATGTACACTAGCAAAAGCCTTAGAATTCATTCTTCTGTGAGAGAGTTGAAATGTCCCAAGGGGTATTATAATTAAAGAGTAATCATTTCTCTATAAAAGAAGACATTTAAAAAATCATTGGGTATAGGTATTATGAGTTCCACAGACTTTGATTCCAAAGGTAGAAATAAAATAATGCTCTTTTTAAAAGGAAACTTATAAATATTAAGTGAAAATGCACTTCAATCATCACATCTTTAGGGAAGAAAAAGTAGCACACAGGAAAAGCAGAACTGTAAAATTTAGAAAGAATTCTATAATTTAGGAAGGAAATACACAAATTTGATGTCACCAAATTTAGTAATAGTATTAAACATAAAAAGAAAGAATTATAATCTTGGTAATTTTGAATAAATTAATGGGCATTAAGAGGAGAATTATGTAAAAACAAAAGCACTAATTATTGATAAATATACAGAGTCAAAACACAATAATGAAAAACATTGATGTGGGAGAAGAGATGATTAGATGATTTAAAATATATGTTAGCAAATGAAGAATGAATATTTTCTTATATGAGAATAATGGTACTTTAATTTTTTAATATTAAATTTGAAATCATTTGAGAAAGTGGAGGCATGTATTTTAAGCAACAGAAAGTTCATTTATATTTGAGCAGTCAAAGGCATACTGGGACTTAAGTTGATGAATAGGAGCTAAGTGAAATGATAGGCACCATAGCTATTCAATGATGTTTGAATAATCATAAGTGCTGAATAATTTATATGTACATGGAGTCTAACAGAATGTATGTGGTGATTGATCTGTTCACTGAATGGAATCAACTATGGATATATTGTACAAGTGCAATTATATAGAAAAGAATTAAAAAGGGAGATGGAAATTGCTTTCAACCATATTTTAATGGTCTTGAACATAGATGTCATGTAGTTATGGTGAAAGTGACAAAAAATATTATTAGTTTCATGAGGGGGAATAGGATAGAATACAGTCTCAGCAGTAAAGAATGCCATGATTGGTGACCAACTACTGCAGTTAGCTACAAGCACAGGAGTGGGCATGGGGCAACAAGGAAAGCCTTACTAATTTTCCATCCCTGGTTCAATTCATTGCTATATATCATAGGAAATAAGTAGCAGTTTGATTAAACAAACTTGTTGAGCACACATCAAAGCTGAAATTAAATATATTTCACATCAAAGTAATATGCCCAGCACCAATGTAAATATAGTTATCACCATAAGACAAACTGTCTTAATTTCTTAATTTGAAACAGTTCTACAATGATAAGCAGAATTCTGAGTTCTCTTTTGATATTTACTTAATTGATTAAATTTCCTTAAACATACCAAACACATCAGGAAATTTTAAAAATAAATACAAAATGAAATTTCATCAAATTAGAAAGCTGTATCATACTTGACAGAAAATTTGCTTTATGTTTTTTAAGTTTCTTGCTCCAAGTACCTAACACAGTACACGACTCAAAATTTATGTGAGATAGATTCATTTAATTAATTAGCTGATTTAATTTTTAAAGTACATACAATAATCACCTCTATTCTTTCTCTAATATTTCAGATAAGTAAAATTACTATATATTCCTATCAAAGAAGGAGCAATTAAAAAAACTTATTTTCACTAACTTCTGGTATAAATAAACTGGAAGTTCTAAATGTAACAAAGGAAAACAAATTGACTGCCAAGGAAACAATGGGCAAAGAAAAAATCTATCTGGTCCTGCCTGCAGGTCTGAGCCTCATCTCCTGACAGCTGTTACTAGAAGATCTTTTAATGAGTCTCTTTTTGTAGAAGTATACGGCAAAAAGCCAACTAAAAGCATGATAAAAATGAATTATAGGCATATTGGTAGTAGGTTATTAAATATAACAAGTTAGCAATAACATTTCCATATCTGCATGATTAGTAACTATCTGAGAAGATAATTTCAGTCAATATTGAATGATAAAATATTTTTAATACATGTAGCATTGGATTTAAGCTATTTATAAGGCTGGACACTGTGCTAAATAAAACCAGAAAAGTAGTAGAGACTTGCAGTTTTCCATTTTAAGTAATGGAGAAATGTTTTAAGCAGAAGTTAATTTTGTGTATCCAAAATTTTTCAGGGGTTAACCATTTTATACTGAAGTTTACTCCCAAATTTATTAAAATGTGTTACATTTCTAGGAATTGTTACTTAATTATGAAGATGATATGTCTTACTCGATTTCAGGAAAATACATACAAATCATTAAAGTTATCAGTGTCTGTGCCTTGTTGGTTCAGTTGGTTTAAGTATAGTACTAATGACAATAAGATCATGTATCCTATGGGTATATATTGTTGGTTAGTGTGGACATTTTCTTCGTCTTATAGCATAATTTTAAAAACATATTCCTATTTTTTCAGACTCATTAATATTTCACAAGAGAGGCCATGAAATAAATTTAAAAATTCAAATTCTACCAGAAAAAAAAGGTAAAAATTTATTGACAGTAAATGAAATATTTTTGTTTTTGTTTTTTATGTAGAGTGTTGGAAAGTATACATTTTTATGCAGTGATGCCTTTTATACTGTTATTACTCAAATACTTTTAGGACAAAGGAACCAAGAAAAAAAGCAATGTCTGTCTTTCTTCTTCCAAGGAGGAATCCTTAATAAAATGGGTTGCTCTTCAATTTGAATATTTGAGCAATTAAATTAAAATCGTTTAATTCAAAACTTGACATGATTGAAGGATGTCTGTATAAATTTTTATTCAGTTTTCAATAAGTGTTTTTCATTGAAGCCATGATAGAGTCACTCTAGATTTTTTAGCAAGCTTGGCAAACAAAAGTTCACTTCCTTGCATGTCAACTTATTCCAAAATTGAAATTCTATCAAATTTGTTTTCCTATTATTCTGCTCAGCATTGACCAAGAGAATTTAATTGTTTCTTAGCATATGCTATAATTCAGTTCCCTGAAGAGATGATTCATAGACTTTTCCAGTCCATGGACCCTTAATTGATTATAACACTTCACCCAACTGCTTCTAAAACAATCCCATTAAAACCATATCTCCCAACATTACTGGGAAGAATATAAAACAAAATGAGAACTAAAGTTGTTAAAATATAAACATGAGAATAATATGGAGTATGTTTATGAGAACAGTGAGTGTCATACAATTCTATGGAAGAACCAAGAAAGGTAAATATTGTGAATGACTTTGTACTTAAGCAGATTCTGTATATAGTCTAATCTAAACCCAGGACAGTTCACATATTATACCACAAAATAGTCTAAATAAATTCAAGAAGATTGAAATCATATTAAGTATCTTTTCTGATAGCAATAGTATGAAAATGGAAATTAATTACAAGAAAACTGAAAACACAACCACATGGAGACTAAACAACATGCTGTGAAACAACCGATGGATCAAAGAAGAAATTAAAGAGGAAATCAAAAAATACCTTGATACAAATGAAAATGAAACACAATGGTCCAAAATCAGTGGGATTCAGCAAAAGCAGGTCTAAGATAAAACATCATAGCAATATGGGTCTTCCTCAAGAAACAAAGAAAAACCAAAAGAAATAAGAAAAATCCTAACAAACACAAAAATAAAAAAAACTAATTTACATCTAAAGGAACTAGAAAATAATAAGGAAAAAAACAAAGTAGAAAGTAACAAAAATATAAGCAGAAATAAATGAGATACAGACCAATAAAAAGGCAGAAATGATCAATAAAACTAAGAGTTGGTTCTCGGAAAAGATAAAATTAATAAACCTTTAGCCAGACTCATCAAGTAAAATTGAATAAATTAATAAATGTGATATACTACCTAACAAATTTAAGGATTAAAATTATATAATCATTCTTTAAGGTTCTTTACATACAGCATCATGTCAGCTGCAAATAATGACAATTTTACTTCTTTCTTTCCAATTTGAATGTCTTTTGTTTCTTCTTCTTGCCTGATTGCTGTGGCTAAGATTTCCAGTAATTTGTCAAATAAGAGTGGTAAAAACAGACATCCCTGTCTTGTTCCCAATATTAAGAGAAATGCTTGTAATTTTTGCCCATTGAGTATGATGTTAGCTGTAGGTCTTTATTACATTGACGTACCTTCCTTCCATTCCCACATTGCTGAGAGTTTTTAAAATCATAAATGGGTGCTGGATTTTATCAAATACTTTTTCTGCATATAGTGACATAATATGATTTTTACTCTTCACTTTGTGCATGTGGTGTAACACATTTATTTGTGAGTATTGTATCAACCTTGCATCTCAAAATAAATTTCACTTGATTTGGGTGTATGCTCTTGTTAGTGTGTTGTTGGGTTCAGTTTTCTAATATTTTCTTAAAGATTTTAGTATATATGTTCATCATGGATATTGGCTTATAATTTTATTGCTTTTGTAGTGTCTTCATCTGGTTTTGAAATTAGGATAATGCTGGCCTTGTAAAATGAGTGTGGGAGTACTCCCTCCTCTTGAATTTTTTGGAATAGTTTGAGAAGTTTAGATCTTAAGTCTGTTTTGAGTATTTAGTAAAATTTACCTGTGAAACCATCCAGTCTAGATCTTTTATTTCTTGGCAGTTTTTTGATTACTGTTTCAATTTCATTAGTTGTAACTGGTCTATTCAGATGTTTTGATAAGCCAGATTCAGTTTTGGAAGGCAGCACATTTCTAGAAATTTATCCATTTCTTCCAGATTGTTCAATTTGTTGTTTATAATAGTTTCTTACAATTCTTAGTGTTTACTTGGTGTCAGTTGTGAAGGGATGAAGCAAAAAAAACAACAAAAAAAACCTCATAAACAGATGATAGGATGGTGATTACCAGAGGCAAAGGGAAGTGGGGGATGGAGGAAAGGGTATAAGGGGGATAGATGTTGATAAAAGGAGGCCTGACTTGGAGTAGTGAACACATGATGCAATATACAGATGATGTATTATAGAACTGTACACCTGAAACCTGCAGTTAATAATTTTATTAACCATTGTCATCCCAATAAATTCAATAAAAATAAAATTATATAATCATCTCAATAGAGATAGAAAAAGCATTTGTCAAAATTCAACATTAATTTATAGTAGAAAGCCTCAATAAGTGGGTAGAGAAGGGATATACCTCAACAGGATAAAATCTATATTTAATAAACCTACAACTATTGTCATATTCAACTGTGAAAAGTTAAATACTTTTCTTCTCAGATCCAAAATAATACATGGATACCCACTCTCCCCTCTTTTATTCAATACAGTATTGGATGTCATAACCAAATAAATCAAATAAAAGATATCCAAACTGGAAAGGAAGAAATAAAATGTCACTACTTGCTGATGACATGATAATATCTACTTATCTGTCTATCTATTGACTATTGTAACACCTCCACACACACAAAAAAACTTACTAAGGCAAATTAATTCAGTAAAGTTTTAGAATACAAAATTAATATTGAGAAATGTATTACCATACATTAATAAGAAACTATGAAAAAGAGATATTAAAAACAATTTCATTTAAAAATGTATTAAAATAAAACCCTTAGGTCTTCCCTGTGTGGACTATATACTTCCTTCTCTTGAGATCTGTAGAAACTTTGATAAAATACCAACAACTGAAGTTTGAGTTCTTTAAAGATAAGAACATAGTAATCTGGGCTTCCGGTCAAGACGGAGGAGTATATAAATGCTGTATTAGCCTGCTCCCCCAATCAAATAAAAATGACAACAAAATTACAGAACAGCACCATTGAGAACCACTTGAAATCTATCTTAACAGAAGTCCTATCAGTAAGGATATACAGAAGGAGCCACTTTAGACAGGTAGGAGGGGCAGAAACATGAAACATGTAGGGAGAGGATGACCCTACACCTGCATGTGGCAGTTGAAGAGATATCTCATCTATGCAGTTACCCCTGAAGAATAAGTGGTCCCAACACTGTACCAGGCTCCCCAGTCCAGGGTTCAATTAGGACTGCCTGTGACAAGCAACTTGGTCTGTGGCTGAGTAAGGAGAAGGGTTTTTGGAGTCTCAGGCATTCCCCTTAAAGAGACCACACATAGACTTATTTAATGACTGACTCATTCACTCCCTATGAGCTCAGGCACTGAGGCAGCATGTGGAAAAGCTCCAGGGACCAATGGGGAGGAGCTCAATTATCTGGCCTGAGAGCAAGGGCTGCAGGGGCAGCCTTCTCCCAGACAAAAGTGTAGGCAGATTCCATTTTCCTTTGTTGAGTCTACCTACCTCCAGCCTTCAAGCACAGGTGTGCACAAAGTCTGAGTTTCTATTAAACTGACTAATAAGATTCATCTAGTCCTAATTGTTCCCTGAGATCCTGACCAACCCAGGTTGCAGGCCCACCCACTACAACAAATTTCCACACAAATGGTCAGTTTCTACTCCTGCTGCAAATTTTCCTAAAATATCTCAAAGCTTCAATATATCCCAAGAAAGCGGTGCTGGCCTCACCATACCCTGTACCTCTTTCTAAGTAGCCCCAGCCAGAAAATAGCAGCCTTTCAAAAGCCATCATGAGTGACCATTTGCAGATCACTTTGTAGCTAATACCAGGTGGACCTGGGCTGAGCGTAGGCATCTGCTGACCTTGGACTCCCTCCCAAAAGCCCATAATAGGGGAGTCCAAACTTTTGGTGTCTCTGGGCCACACTGGAAGAAGAAGAATTTTCTTGGGCCACACATTAAATACACAAACACTAATGAAAACCAAAAAATGTCATAAAGTTTTAAATAAATTTACAGTTTTATGTTGGGCCACATTCATAGTTATCCTGGGCTGCATGCGACTTGCAGGCCATGGGTTGGACACCCCTGCACCAACACATCCAGTGCACAACTTTTGACCCCACCAGAGCATCACCCTACCACCTCCACAAAAGACACACCCAAAGGAAAAACTCAAGGCATCAGAGCCCTGCTCTGTGGGGTCAGACCCTGCAAAACAGTTCTTCCCTATAGTCATGATCAGTCCTCACAACCAGTCAGCTTGAGGGTCAGTCCCTCCCACTGGCATGTTCAGTAGCAGCTAAGGCTTATTTACAACAGGAGGATACAAGGGACACACCCATACAAAGGACACCCCCTAGAGCATCTGGCTCAGGTGACCGGAACGTATGTGCCACTGGGCCCCAAAGGACACCTACTACATAAGACCAATACCAAATAACATAGTATCTCTACTTAATATAAAGAAACAAACACAGGGAGGCAGCCAGAATGAAGAGACAAGAAAAAATGTAGCAAAAGAAAAACAGAACAAACTCCAGAAAAAGAAATAAACAAACTGGAGACAAGCAATGTACCAGATGCGGAGGTGAAAACACTGGTTTTAAGGACATTCGATGAACTTAGGTTAAGCATAGATAAACTCAGAACTTCAACAAAGAGATAAGAAACATAAATGTGGAGTTAAAAACATAAAAAAGAACCAGTCAGAAATGAACAATACAATAACTAAAATAAAGAATACATTAGAGGGAATCAACACCACATTAGTTAAAGCAGGGGACTAAATCAATCATTTGGAAGACAAAATAGCGAAAAACATCCGATCAGGTCAAACAAAAGACAAAAGAATCCCCCAAATTAAGAATAGTTTAAGTGGTCTCAGGGACAATATGCATGCCAACATTCTCATCATGAGGTACCAGAAGGAGAAAAGAGAACAAGGAGTTGAAAAAATGTATGAAGATATAATAACAGAAAACTTCCCAACCTGGCAAAGGAAATAGACAAAAAAGTTCAGAAAGCTCAAATAGTCTTCAATCACAATGAACCCACAGAGACTGACACCAAGAGCACCATAATTAAAATGCCAAAGATTAAAGACAAAGGGAGAATCTTAAAAGCAGCAAGAGAAAAACAGTTAGTTAGCTACATGGGCATCATATAATGCTGTTGGTTGGTATTTCTACAGAAATTTGCAGGTCAGAAGGGTTTGGCACATACTACTCAAAGTGAAGAAAAGTAAGGATCTACAACCAAGATTACTCTACCTGGCAAGGCTGTCATTTAGAGTAAAAGAAGAGAAAAAGAGCTTTCCAGATAAGAAAAACCTAAGCAAGTTTATCACCAAGAAAACAGTATTGTAAAAAATGTGAAAGAGGCTATAAGTAGAAGATACAAAATATTAATAATAAATAGGTGACAACTATATTTCTATTGGTAATCACTTTCAATGTAAATGGAATTTAAGGTTCTATCAAAAGACAGAATGGCTGAATTTGAAAGGAAGGTGTAAAACTGTTATTATTTGCAGATGATATAATACTGTATAAAATCTTAAAGATTCCACCAAAAAACTACTAGAACTGATAAGTGAATTCAGTAAAAGGCAACATATAATATACATATTAAGAAATCATTTACATTTTATATACCAATAATAAACTATAAGGAAGGGAAACTAAGAAATCAATCTCATTAATAACTGCATCAAAAATACCTAGAAATAGATTTAACCAAGGAGGTAAAAGACCTGTACTAAGAAAATCATAAGATACTAAAGAAACAAACTGAAGAAAATACAAATAAATGGAAACATATATTGTGCTCAAGAACAGGAATTAAAATATCTGAACTACCCAAAGAAATATAGATTCAACACAATGCCTATCAAAATTCCAGTGGCATATTTAACAAACTAAAACAAATATTCAAAAAATGTATATGGAAACACACACACACACACACACACACACACACATAAACCCAAATACAATCAACAATGTTGAAAAAGGAGAACAAAGTTGGAGGAATCGTGCTACCTGATATAAACTGTACTATAAGGTCATAGTCATTAAAACAGCATGGTACTGGCATAGACAAATGGAACTTAATAGAGAGCCCATGAAATAAACCCATGCCTGTACAATCAAGTGATATTTGACAAAGAAAGCAAAAACATACAATGGAAAAAGACGATCAAGTCCATAAATATTGTTGGGAAAATTAGACTGATATGTGCAAAAAAAGAAAAAGGAAAAAAAAAAGAAACTAGACTGCCTCCTTATACCATATACAAAAATAAACTCAAAATGAATTAAATAATTAAATGTGTAAGACCCAAAACCATAGTTCCCAGAAGAAAGCATAGGCAGGAAAATCTCTGACATTTTCTTAGAGATTTTTTTTTCCTAATATATCTCTCCTGGTAAGGGAAACAAATGAAAAAATAAACAAATGGGCATACATCAAACAAACAAACAAAAAAATTGCACAGCAAGGGAAACCATCAACAAAATAAAAAACAATCCACTGAATGGGAGAATATCCATTCACCAATGATACAACTGATAAGAGATTAATATAAAAAATCTATAAAGAACTCATACACCTCAACACCAAAAATACAAGCAATCCAATTAAAAAGTGAGCAGAAGACCTGAATAGACACTTCTTCATAAAGGACACATAAATGGCCAAAAGCTATATGAAAAGATTCTCAGTGTCACAAATCATCAGAGAAATGGAAATTAAAACCACAATAATATATCATCTCATGCCTGTCAAAATGTCTATCATCAACAAATCCACAACAAACTGTTGGTGGGAATGCCAATTGGTAAAGCCACTAGGAAAACAGTATGGAACATCCTCAATTCTTTTTTTTAATTAGAGCTGCTTTATGACCAACCAATTTCACCTTTGGGTATATATCTGAAGAAACACACAATAATTTCCCTTCTTGGTATATATCCAAAGGAACACAAAACACTTATTTAAAAGAATACATGCAATCCTCTGTTCTCAGGAGTTTTATTTACAGTAGCCAAGGTATAGAAGAACCCAGGTGCCATTGACAGATGAGTGGATAAAAAAGTTGAGGCACATATATAAAATGGAATATTACTTGGCCATAAAAAAGAATGAAATGTTACCATTTGCAACAGCATGGATGGACCTGGAGGGTATTATGCCAAGTGAAATAAGTCATCTGAGAAATACCATACAATTTCACTTGGATGTGGAATATAAAGAACAAAATAAACAAACAAACAAAATTGAATCAGCTTCATAGACAGAGAGAACGGTCTGATGGTTGAAAGAAGAGAGGGCTTATGGGAACTGGGTAAAATAGATATAGGAATTAAGAAGTATAAAATGGTAGTTACAAAATAGTCACAAGGACGTAAAGAACAGCATAGGGAATATAGTCAATAACATTTTAATAACTATGCATGGTGCCAGGTGGGTACTAGAAATATCAGAGGGAACACTTTATACAGTATATGATTGCCTAGCCAATATGCTATACAACTGAAACTAATATAAAATAATATTGAATGTAATCTGTAATTAAAAAATAAAAGACAGAAGAATGGCTAATAAAACAGGATCCATACATATGTTGCTTACAAGAGACCAGTTCAGGTCAAAAGCTACATACAGACTACAAATAAAGGAATGGGAAAAATATTTCATGCAAATGGCAATGAAAAAGAAAGCTGGGTAGCGATACTTATGTTAGACAAAATACATTTTAAATGATAGCTATAACTAGAGATAAAGAAGGACCCGGCAATTCTATTTTGGGGTATTTTTCCAAAGAAATCCAAAACACTAATTTGAAAAGACATATGCATGCCTATGTTCATTGCAGTATTATTTACAATAGTAAAGATATAAAAGTAACTTAAGTTTCCATTGAAAGATGAACAAATAAAAAAAGTGGTACATAATAAATACAATGGAATATTAGCCATAGAAAAGAATGGATCTTGCCATTTGAAACAATATGAATGGACATGGAGGGTGTTATGCTAAATGAGGTAAGTCAGATTCAGCAAGGCAAATAAGGAAAGTTCCATTTATATGTGGAATCTAAAAAAGAAAGTAAATGAACAACAACAACAAAAAAGAATCAAATCATAGATACAGAAAACATTTTGATAGTTGTGACACTGGAGGGGATTTGAAAGGATATCCTTCAAAAGGGGAATGGATTAAAATGTTCAAACTGCCAGTTATCAAAACAGTTACAGGGATGTAAAACATAAAAATATATAGTTAATAATGTTATAATAACTTGTATAATGTCAGATGAGTACTAGACTTAATGTGGTGGTCACTTCATAAGTTATATAAATGTTTAATTACTGGGTTGTACAACTGAAACTAATATTGTATGTCAACTATAATTAAAGGATAAAATTATTTTTTAAAGTAAATAAATTACTCAGGAGTAAATTTAACCAAGGAGGTAAAATACCTATACTCTGAAAACTGGAAGGCACTGATGAAAAAAACTGAAGACGAGCACAGATAAATGTGCTCATGGACTTGGAAGAATTAATGTTGTTAAAATGCACACACGTCTAAAGGATCTATAGAGTCAATGCAATTCCTATGAAAAAACCAATTGCATTTTTCATAGAACTAGAAAAAAATACAAAAATTTACATGTGATGATAAAGTCCCCGAATTGCCAAAGCAATCTTGAGAAAGAAAAACAAATTTGGAGGTGTCATGTTTACTGATTTCAAACTATACTACAAACTACAGTACTGGCATAAAAATAGACAAATAGATTAATGGAACAGAATAGAGAGACCAGAAATAAACTCACACTTTAATGGTAAATTAACCTATGGCAAGGGAGGCAAGAACATACACTGGAGTAATGACAGTCTCTTCAATAAATGGTGCTGGGAAAACTGGATAGTTTCATGCAAAAAATGAAACTGGACCATTTTACAACATCATATACAAAAATAAAACTTAAAGTCTATTAAAGACTTAAATATAAAACCAGAAACCATAAAACTCTTAGAAGAAAAAATAGGCAGTAAACTTTTTGATATCAGCCTAAATATTTTTCATATATCCCCCCAGGCAAGGACAACAAAAGTAAAAATAAACAAGTGGTATTTTAGCAAACCAAAAAGCTTTGGTACTGTGAGGAAAAGCATGAACAAAACAAAAAGCAACCAATAAGAGAAAATATTCACGTATGACATATACAATAAGGAGTTCATATCCCAAATATATAAAGAACTCATAAAACTCTACATCAAAAAAAACAAACAAGCAATCCAATTAAAAATGGGCAGTGGATCTAAAAGGACATATTTCCAAAGACTTAAAGATGGCTGACAGACACAAAAAGATTCTCAACATCACTAATCATCAAGAAAATGTAAAACAGGCCACATTTCACACCTGTCAGAATGGTTATTATCAGAAAGCCAGCAAATAACAAGTAATAGAAGATGATGGATAAATGGGAACACCTGTGCACTGTTTGTAGGATTGTACATTGGTGCAACCACTACGGAAAACAGTATGACAGTTTTTCCATAGAAATAGAACTACCACAAAACCCAGCAATTACACTTCTGGGCATTTATCTGAAGAAAATGAAAATGCTGATTAGAAAAGATATCTGTATCCTTAGATTCAATGCAATATTCTATACAATAGCCAAGATATGGAAGCAACCTAGATGTCCATTGATAGATAAATGATCGATAGATAAATGGATAAAGATTTATATATATATTATATATATATACTCACACACACACACACAAACACACACACATACACACAGACATAGACTATTACTCAGCAATAAGAATGAAATCTTGCCATTTGTGACAACATGGATGGGCCTAGAGAGTATTACGCCAAGTGAAATAAGTCAGAGGAAGACAAATACCAAATGATTTCACTTATATGTGTAAACAAAGCAAACATGACAAAATAGAAACACACTCATAGATAGAACAACACAATGGATTTAAATGGGGAAGATGGGTGATAAAGATGAAGGGGAATAAGCCTTGGGGTTATAAATAATTACCAGTAAAGAAAACCTAACTATTTGTATTTCCTTATATTTAAATAATTTTCAAAATTCCTCCCATCGATAGTCTTGAATTCTGTGAATATCTTTTTAATGTTTTTATTAAGATAGTATGTTTATACTTTCTTTAGGACTAATAAATCATGGGTAGAGCTTATGAAAAATAAAGTTTTTCAGATTAATGTTGTGTTATCAGATTTATACCATGAATGAAAGAACAATGAATTGGATTATAGGAGAGAGAAGCTCTAATCATCCTGACTTTACAGAGGTTTAGCTGTCAATTTGGGGGCAAGTCTTGTAATACAGCTGGTTTGCAGTGTTTCTATTAGTAAAATGCAAAGGTTAGGCTACATAATGCCTAAGGCAGCTCTTATTTTTAATAGATGATGACAGTTATTTCTTTAATATTACTATAACCTCTTTTAAAACATCTATGATTTCAGTGACTAGTTAAGATAAAATTCAACAGATTTGCTAGAGACAGAATTATAGTCTTACTTTAACCACAATGCGGTATAAAGTTTTAAAGTCTGACACTTAGCATGCAGTTTACTGCACGCGAAGTTACAAACTTCTACCATGGGTGCTAATGTTTGAGGATTATTAACAGCAGCAGTTCTTGTCTATGGGGCAAGCTAAAGATGAGGTGGTGGCCTCATTAGATCAGATAAGTCAGTTCTAAAACCAGAGGTTACTAGGAACATGTAGGCAGGTCAAAGAATAATATTGAAGATATTCTAGGTGTCCTTTGAAGTTATTTCTAAGAATTTTTTTTTAATTCCAACAACATGAGAAATAAGTGAGTATATAAAAGCTACTAAATTTTTATAATACTGCATCATTTAATGTATCATTTAATTCAGTTCAATATAATTTATTTTAGCAAATGTTTATTAATACCTGTTCTTTCTACACCCTGATAAAAATGTAAAAATAATTGCTTCCAGACACTTCTCCACAACTCCGAAATCCAGGTGCTTGACAACCCTAATTTATCTGTATATTCTGTCCACCTGATGTAAACAGTTACTCCTTGAATGCATGGAAGTAAAACTGTTGACGCATAGCTATACATCCCCCCTCACTCTTCCACAGCTGGAACACTACTTCAAGGCTCTTCGGAGCTCTGCTCTCAGGCAATGCCCTTATATGGGCCCACATAAGTCTCTTTTCTTAAATCTCCAAAAGTTCAAGTTTTTCTGTTGACATTCGGAGCCCAGATGTGAAGGTAGGTTGTGTTCACTTGACCTCTGCTCTCATGAGCTCTGCGACCTTAGGTAAGTGCTTGTTTGCTCATCTGAGAGTAAGAATGATACTAACACCTGCTTCAGAGAGTTGCTGTGCCCGTTAAGTGAGTTAACCGGCAAGTAGAGCATTTTATATGAACACTTGTGGCACATAATAAAATTTTTAAAAAGCATTAGCTAACATTATCATTATACATGAATGGTCCTCATTTCATTCTTGGACTTATTTACCATTTATTGAAGAGGAATATATTTATTAATACTACAAAAGTTGTTATATTAAATATATTAGAAAGCTCTTTTATGTCTAAATTGCGTTCCAATACAAGAACTCAGTGACTGAAACCGCTATTTAAATATTCCATAATTTTATTTTTCCTTATATATCAAGCTCTTTTGAACTGCTGTTTATTACTTAGTATTCTTTCTTCATGAAAGAAATAGTTCAAATAAGTATTGTTAAATATGATAAATATCGCAATTAAATGACCTTGCTTTGTTTTGTCAGCTCTGCCCACTTCACCGCTGTAAGGTCACAGCTTCCCACTGTCGCCCACCATGGTAATGACGTTTTGTTCACAGTGCATTCTCCCAAGGAGGCAAAAGAACTCAGGGACTATCTATGGATCATTGTTCTATAGAGAACAGGAATCCGAACCACATACTCTATGCTCTTTACATCAATTTGCAGTAACTGAAAATAATTTTAATCACAATATAAATTGCCTTTTGTAGATGACATAGCATTAGCAAAATGATGGCATTCCAATTCATCTCTACATATTACTATAAAATTGCTATTGAGAGCAAATAACAATGCAACCTAGTAAGGGGATATTGAAACCATATTGAACATAGACTTATTGAACATAAATATCTTCTAATGTACACTGAAGAGCTAGTTTGTAGTAGTAAGATAACATTTATCTTAAAATTTGCATATCACCGTTATAGTTAATCTTATTTGACCCTGACCTAATATTTATTCTACCCAAACCTGTGAAATAAAAATTAGTATTGTAATTCCCATTTTACATAACAACAAGTCCATTTGCAACATGATTTTGATTTGTCAGTGGTCATCAGTCTGGCAAATGCAGGGTCTTAACTCAATTTGATGCCTCTTTGAATAGCTCTACTGTATTAGTTCTCAAACTTGGTGACAATTAGAGTCATTTGATGAGCTTTAAAAAAAATACTCTTCTCTTGTCTGCCCCACTCCCTGATTAATTGAACAGAATCTGTGAGTGAAACAAATAAACAAATAGCAATTAAATATTTTCTAATTCTGTTTTATATCCCACATATGAGTGAAATCATATTGTTCTTAACTTTTCTGTCTGACTTAAGTGTGATTGCCAATATTAAAAAGCAATGTATTAATAATTAGGTTTTTGATAAGCCTGGCTGAATGAATGCCACTGGGGGTGGGATGTGAGGATTCTATTTTGTGGAACAAACCTGTTACCCACGGTGACATATTCAAACACTGTTTATAGCCAAAATCTCTGCCACAGGCAGGACAGCGGAACCAAAGAAGCTTGCTTGCAGTGAGGGGAATGACTTCACAAGTCCCTGAGGAGACAGATATTTTTACTAAGGGAGTGGTTGTACCTGGTAAAGAAAACAATTGTTCTTTCAAAAACTGAAACATTCCCCTTGAATGATTAATTTTTGTCATCATTACTTGGGAGTTTTGACTTTTCCATCACCTACTCTTTCAATTCTACCTTGTATTTCCATTACTGTCTTCATTTTTCTTTGCAATTTTTCAAATGAATTCCTTGGTTTCAATTTTATAGCATCTGCTTCTCCATGTTTAAAATGCTCTGTAAAGAGTCTTGAAATCTTAGGGGAAAACATGCAATAGCAGTCTAATCAATCAACCACAGAATGCCGAGCTGTGTTGGGACACTATACTCATAAATAAGAGCCTTGAGTACTCATTTGCCCAGGCTGTGGTTTTTCAAGAAAAATATAAGACAGGTAATCTATTCTGCCAAGGCCACTACAAGTTCCCCACTATCCCATTGCTAGCCAATAAAGCATTTCTTTTTTTATCCAGAATGCATTGTTTACACTCCTCTATATGTCTTTACAACTACCTTAGTCTAGAAGAGCATAAGTGCCTTTGCTTTGGGGCACATTAGAATGCAAATCTCCATCTATTCTGTAATTGGATTGTTTCCTTCTTTCAACCTTGCATCGGTTAGCTTTAAGTAACTAAGAAAATCTTCACTGATTATTTTGGGAAATGTAGAATAGTTTCATGAGGTCTGTAGTTATTCAAAGTAATTTTGGTATGTGTAAGTCAGCAATATTTGATGTGCTAGCTTTTGAAAGTTCACTGAGGTCCTAAAGTTGTAAGAAACAAACAAAAAAAGTCTGGTTTAGGAGGACTAGTAAATACTATCACCAACAACACCTAAGGAAACAATTGTATTTCTGTGGCATTGTATATAAATCATTGCTTATTGAGAAAAAAATATATCATCTGCTTCTAACTTTTTTTCCCTACACAATCATTTCCTAGAAAAATAGCATACTTAGTTAAACAAAGGATGTTCCTGTGGATTTTCAATGGCAATTTTATTTCAGTATGAAGTTTCATTTAAAATCTTTCTCCTATTTTATGCTTGAGGGATTTTTGTTGTTTATTTGTTTCACTTTCTGTTGCTTGGCTGTTGTTAGTCTTTTTAATTTTTTTTTCTCACCTTAAGTTAATTTTCATTACATTTACATCCTGGAATATTATTTTGATAATTGCCAGGCATTGTGGGGAATAGAGATGGTAGCAAAAAAGGGAAAATTTCTTTATGCCACTGAGTTAGGAAAATACAGCATATGGAAATCTTCTTTGGATGTTAGTCATCATATTTTTAAACTGCTGATTTTCAGCAAAGGTATACACTAACTTTCAAAATATATGGGTAACATTATTTACAATTCATTGAACTATGTGCACATACCGTAGAGCCCCTTTATGTTATGATTTATTAAGTTTACATGTATTAAAATGTGGATAAGCAAAAAACTGAATCTGAATTTAAATCACATATTTATATTGTGAAATATGATTTCAGTCAATTTACAGTTTTATTAAGTGATAAATATTTCAAAGTCAGTGCATACTATTTTAGTGAATCCCATATTTTAATCAACTTCCAACATTTCAAAGGTTATCTTGTTATGATAACTATTGGCAGTTAACATTGAATTTTTTTCAAGTTGATATAATGACCTGAAGATATTTCACAGCTCTATATGACACATGTTATAAAAATTATGAAAATTTAATAAGAAATCCTGTTTAGCTGCTGTATATCTGTTTTCTAGAGCTGCCATTGTAGTGGGCCAAAATATGGGTCCCGTAAAACAACATGGATTTATCATGCCTCAGTACTGGAGGCTAGATGTCTGAAATCGAGTTATTAGCAGAACCTTGCTCTCTCCATCAGCTCTGGGGGAGAATCATTCCTCAGATCTTTTAGTTTCTGGTGTTTGCTGGCAATGCTTCGCATTGTTTGGCTTGTAGATGCACTAAACCATTCACGTGGCTATCTTCTCCCTAATTATATTCACATAGTCTTCACTCTAAGCACCGCTGTCTCTCTGTCTAAATTTTCTCTTTTAATATGTGTGCCAGTCATACTGGTTTAAAGCCTACCCTAATGACCTTATTTTAATGTGACTGTCTCTGTAACTCTATTTCCAAATAAGGTCACATTCTAAGGCGGCAGGAGTTAAGACTTCGACATACCTTTTCTTGCTGTTGTTGGGGGTGTGTCAAAATTCCATTTTTAACAGTGGCCTAAGCTGAGTGAGAAAAAAGAAAAAGAGTGTATTAATTTTCCCTGACAAATTTTACCATACTTTGAGAATTTTGTTTTATTCAAAATTCTATTTTCTTTTTGGGTAATTATCACCTAAATGTATTTCAAAATTCAATACTTCTATTAACCTAAATCTTCCTGGGTGAAATTTTATTTTGTTATACATATTTAAAAGCTGATTTTACTTGGCCAGTAGGTTTTACCTTGAAAAAGTAGAATATATGCATTTTACCAAGAGTGGACTAGGCCTGTGCAAAAAGCTCTGAAATCATCCTGACCATTAATGATGACATAGGCACATGCTTCTACCTACTGGGGACAATGAGCTGGAGCAAAGACAGAGGCCATTTCAGAACGGAGGAAGCCATCTAAAGCTCATTTACCCTTTTTTACAAATTATTTCAAATTCATTGTTTTAGTTTTGTGCATTAAGTATCACTTATATATAACATCATCTGTATTTCTTTTGTGCCTTAAAAATTATTTTTAGCCCCATTAATCATGTGAATTAATGTGTTAAACTGGGCAAAATGTACCCAAAATAGATAGCACAAAGAGGAAACACTAAATGTCTAAGAGATCTACAACATAGTTATTGAGTAACAATGTACAATTTGGAATTAAACTATACTTTTTAGAATACGTACATGCTCACTTTTGCTGAAAAAGGAACATGAAGACATTTAAAGGAGCAAAGTAGACATTTGTTGGGATGCGACACTATGCTAAGGGATCTGGGTATGAAAATATATGATCAGATTTTGCAACCTCAATTGAGAAATTCACATTCCAATAAGCTGACATTCCTAAAAACAAATAATTACACAATAATTGTGAGAAATTCTATATCTGATATGTTAAAAACCTAGTGTGGGTTTAAGTATAGAGGTAACAGTTATCACAGATCCAGGTCTTAATACCTACTGAAAATATCTAACCCTACAAAAATGTATGATTGCAGAAGTTAGCTTCGACAATACAATTTCTTTCCATTGATTAGTAGAATGAAAGCTCATTCCAATTACATAAACCAAAAATATCATATGGAATATAAAAACATTTTTTTCCTGTGGTGAAAATGATTTTGAAGTTCTATGTACTACATGGTCATGTAAGTACACTGTTTATATGGATAGTTAAATGCTTCCTTAATGCCTTCTGTTATAATTATATGTGTTTATACTTTCAAGTTGCTTAAGGCATCAAAATAAGTATTGTCTTTTAACCAATTTACATTATTGTTCTCTATCACATAAGAATTCTAGAGAAATACCTTCACAATAATAACAAAGTCTAAAGATTTATCTTTTGAAATATGACACTGTAAATTTGCTCTAGGTCTTGGGATGGGGAGAAAACCCACCTACATAGAATCATTTAACACATTATAATAATGTTATAATATATGAAAAAGAATCATATTGTCACCCAATCTGTCAGAGTCTCATTGGCTTCCAGATTGCAGCAAGATTGATTTTTTAGTACTTTCTATAGTCTCATCTTTGCTTACTTTCTGCCATATGTTTCTACCTCCTCAGTTTTAATCAGCCTCACTACATTGTCTGAACAATCAACATTGAAATTGTTTCATATCTATTCATGCATAGAGCTTTTTATGTTTCCTAACTATGAAATTCTCTGTGATTATTTCTAGTAAGGACAGGTGGCTTCCTACTGAAAAAAATATATAGTTTCTGTAAGTTACGCTTTTGATTTTTTCATTTAATTAAATTGATATATTTTGATAGTTGACACATGTTGATTTGCTATCAAATTATATCTGTATGATGTGCCTCACTTTATATAAACTGTCTCTTATAAACTGATATACAAACGTCACTCTACTTTGCAATTTATTTTATGAGACCACTAAATAAATCATTAGAAAATGAGAATATCTTTAAAGGAAAAGAAACCCAGAAAAAATAGTTTAAAAAGCCTCAATAGAGGCATACAAAGGAGACTAGGGGATTTAAGGCCAAAATAATCCAAACTGATTCTTTTTGTTTTATGAAGTAGATATATGGAAATATTGCTAACATAATATAAGCAACAAAATACTGTGGTCAAACAAAACTTTGAAATCATCCTTTGACTGTATCTATAGTACCCTTTCACACTGATGAAACAAACCAACATCATTCATTTATATTTGCATATGTGTGAGTATTTGTGTTTGTATTGTATGAGTTAGTGCATATACCAGAAGGATACACAATGGAGAATAAGGACATAATGTAGCCTTAATATAGTGGGTCCCACGAGTTCCTAGAGCATTTAATGTGAATAGGTATTTTATTTAAGGTATTTTATTGCCTGAAAGGTAAAACTATTTCCTAATATTTTGCTCTAGTTAAATGCTGCAGTTATAAATATGATATAAAACTAATCAAAAAAGTGAGCAGAGTCTCTGTGACTACTTTTGGTTTTTAGAAGTATGTTGTCAGTGTTTTTCCATAAAGGAAAACATTTAAAAATGTGAGAAAGAAGAAAAAATTATTCCTTTCTCAGAAGGAAGTCCCTTTCCTGTGTATACCCCCTACATCAACCAGAAAAAAAAAAGTGTGAATATTTTTAAATCACATATAATATAGCAAAAAGAAAAAAATGTAAAATCTTAGAAGGGTAAAACATTCAAATTTTTCTAAATAAATATTAAAGTCTTGTACACAAACTTTCAAGGTGACTAAATATCAAAATTACCAACTTCATTAACAAAAATCATGTTAAATGACATAAAAATATTAGAGAAAAATCTTAACTGTATTAGAAATAAAAAATTCCTGGCATTTAAAGCCCAACAGTTTTGAAAGTTTTCTGAAACAAGGAGTCATTAAAAGGGATTGAGTTGATGGAGAAAACAGTTTTGAGATATTTGTACCAGATGTAAGAGCCTATCTCCTTGAAGATACTGTACATCTGGGTTAATACATAAAGAATACAGAAGATTGACTCTGACCTAATTTTCCAAGTAGATGGCACGGTTGTAGAGCTTATGCACCAGTAGTGTGTGGCTTCCAAAAATACAGGGCACATGAATCATATTGCTGAAAATTGTTATATACGTCTACAGGTACAACTGGTGCCTTAATTTTAAACTATCAGATTAGGTGAACTTTTTAGTGTTGGTATTTGGACCTGTGATAGAATCAACATAAATAATTAAACTTAAGGCTCTTGTTCTGAAAGCCCATGACCAATATTTGTTGGTTTGCAGCTAATACATTGTTTTACTATTACTCATAAAATGTAATTGTCACCAGCCCTGGCTAGTTGGAGTGGCATCTAGTACACCAAAAGGTTATGGGTTCAATCTTAGTCAGCACATACCTAAGTTGTGGGCTGATCTCTGGTTGGGGCATGTACTGGATGAAACCAATGTTTCCTTCTCTCTCCCACTCTTCCTTAAAAAAAATAAAAAAATCAATAAACATATCCTTGGGTGAGTATTAAAAAAAATAAAATGTAATTGTCACTGGAATGGTTCCTTTATTATAAGAATATCATGTTTTCAAATAATACCTTGTCTATAAGAGGTAGTTTTAACAGAAATAATGTTTTAAAAATTCAAATAATATTCATTAAATTTTAGTAGAGCTATATATCACAAACTGATCAGTAAGATGAAACTTTAAGCATCTATTTTGTAATTGTAACAAGACAGGATAATGTTGACTATAGAAATAAGTTCTGGTTGAAGAATAAATTTTGTTTTATTGTTGAATTTGTGATTGACTTAGTCAAAATTTTATATTGAATTATTTAACTAAGGTTATGAAGAATATTCAAAACATTCCTTAATATTATTTTCAGTTTGGGGGCATTTAGTATAATTTCACTTTCACCCAATGGGGATCTATTTCATGGACCTATTCCTGAGTAGGCAGGGAAGAGCTAGTTAAATAGACTGAAGGATGGGCCAGAGAAGTCTAGAGGAATTAATATCTATGTCAATTTTCCCAGCTTTTTAAAAGTATGATAGACAAATGAAAATAATGTATTATTAGTCTATACAATGTCATTTTTAAAGGCTCTACAACATGATTTAAGGTGTACAATGTGACGATTTAATATACAGATGCATTCTGAAATAATCACCACACTCAAGTTAATTAACATATCCATCACCTCACATAGTTACTATTTTGTGGTGAGAACACTGAAGATCTACTCTGTTAGTGGATTTCAAGTATATAACACAGTAATATTAACTATAGTCACCATGCTATACATTAGATCCCCAGAATTTATTCATCTGGAAACTGAAAATTGGTGCCATTGAAACAAATGTCTCCCTAATTTCCGCCACTCCTCAGCCCTTCACAGCCACCATTCTATTCTCCCATTTTATGTCAGTTTTTTAATGAAGTTGGTAAGAAAAAGACAGTATAAATATGAATTTCAAGCTGGACTTTAAAACATTTTTAAAGGTTCCACATTAAGAGGCATATATGTCTGACTCAGAGCACCAGCATGGGAAGAAAATCAAACTGAATATTTAAAAATGTAGGTTCACGATTTTTCTCTGACATTAACTGCTGAGTGGACTTGTCGAATACAATAGTTCAATAAGTGGAACATAGAAGAAAAGAATGTAAGTGTCAAGATATAAACTACTTTGTCTTCAATTTGTCATATATAAAGTGAAGGTCTTATCCAAGATGCCCTTCAGCTCTTTTATTCTCTCTTGGTATGTATTGAGTCACTTGCTTTTTGCTAAGCAAAATTGTTACAAACTGCCTGGCTTTCCACTAATGTATTTTGCTCAGTTATGGAACTAAATGTATTTGTGAGTAGGAAGGGGTAATTTTTATTCTCTAATTTTTAACATGTTGTTTTTAGCAAGTTTATTAGGAAATGCATGACATACAATAAGCTGCATACATAAAATAGACAAGTGATAAATTTTGATCCATGAGAATGTCACTGCGAGCAGGATTATTATTTATGACCCCAGAGGTATTCTCTTATCTTTTTGTAACCTCTCCCACTCATCTCACTCTCAACCCTCCACCAGGCAAACACTGTGACTAAGGATTAGTTTGCATTTTCTAGAGTTTTACGTAAGCAGAATAATATGTGTTTTGTTTTTTTTTAAGTTTGGCTTCTTTTACTCAACATAATTACTTTCAGATTTTTTTGTGTGGGTACATCAGTAGTTTTTAGTTTTGGGTTTTGTTTTTTTTTTGAGTTGTATTTTACTTATTTATTATTTATCCATTCTTCATTTGATAAATACTTGATTGATTTCTAGTTTGGAGTGATTACAAAATAATAATAATAATAATAATACCATGTTCATTGGAGTATAAGTCTTTGGGAGGACATGTGTGTTTATTTCTCTTGGGTAAATACATAGGATAGATTCAAAATGGCTGGATCACATGGTAGGTGCATTTATTTTTAAGAAACTGCCAAACTGTTTTCCAGAGAAGAGGTACTGTTTCTATGCTCACTGATGGTACAAGATTTTAATCCTCCACATTCTCACAAAAATTTGTTATAATGAGGCTTTTAATTTTTTAAATATAACATATACAGAGCAGCATCTGATTATAATTTTAGTTTTCATTTTCATAAAAACTCTTGATGTTGAACATTTTATCATGTATTTATTTGCTATCCTCATAATTATTTTGGAAAACATGTTACATGGTAAATATTTTGTACATTTTTTAAACTCAGTTATTCTCATATTTTTAAACTACAAGTTTTTAAAATATTCTGTAAATTAGTACCTTATAGAATATTTATTTTGGTGCTGAGTTTTGTAAGTTCTTTATAAATTTTGATAAGGTACCAATTTATAGAATTTTTTTTTTTTACCCTCACCCCAGCACATGCCTATTGATTTTAGGGAGAGGAAAAGGGGTAGAGAGAAACATCAATGTGAGAGAGAAATATTGAGAGTTGTATGCCCCAGCCTGGAACTGAATCCACAAACTAGGCATGTGCCCTGACAGGGAATTGTACCCCTAACCATTCAGTTTACATTACGATACTCCAACCAACTGAGCCACACTGCCCAGGGCTAGAATATTTTTTTAAATTATAATTTAAGATATGAGAACAACTGAGTTCTAAAATGCACCAAATATTTGTCACTACTTATCAGAGAAATGCAAATTAAAACCGCAATGAGATAACACCTCACACCAGTCAGAACGGCTACCATCAATAAATCAACAAGCAGCAAGTGTTGGTGAGAATGGAGAAAAAGAGAACTCTCATACACTGTTGGTAGGAATGCAGCCACTGTGGAAAGCAGTATGGCGTTACCTGAGAAAATTAAACATGGAACTGCCGAATGACCTAGTGATCTCACTTCTAGGAATTTATCCGAAGAAATCCAAAACACTAATTTGAAAGGATATGTGCAACCCTACGTTCATTGTAGCATTATTTACAATAGCCAAGATTTGGAAGCAACCCATAAGTAGATGAGTGGGTAAAAATGCTGTGGTACATTTATACAACAGAATATTAAACAGTCATAATAAAAGAAGGAAATTTTACTTTTTGCAACAGCGTGGGTGGACCTGAAAAGCATTATGCTAAGTGAAATAAGCCAGTCAGAGAAATGCAAGTATCATATGATTTCACTCATATGTAGAATCTAATGAGCAGAATGAACTAACAAGTAAAATAGAGACACACTCATAGATAGCAGGATGATAGCAAGGGGCGTGGCTGGGTGAGGATGGTGGAGAGAGTGAACAAACAAGAGAATAAAAAAGGAAGAGAAAAAGAAAAGAACTCATGGAAATGGACAACACTGTCGTGATTGCTGTGGGGCGGTGGGGTGGGAGAGGTGCAGGAGGGCACCAGGGAGATAAATGGTGATGGAAGGGATTTGACCTGGGGTGGTGAACCCACAATACAGTGTATAGATGATGTGTTGTAGAATCATGCACTTGAAACCTGTATATAATTTTTTAACCAGTGTAACCCCAGTCAATTCAATAAATCGTAAAAAAATTTAATTTAGAAATGATTCCTCCCATTCTGTTGCTTGTATTTGAACTCTATTACTCTTTCAAAAAAAAAAAAACCCAGTAATTTTAATGTTAATGAAGTCTAATTTATCATTTTTTGATGGATTCAGCTTTGGTGTCATATTTAATAATTCTTTATATAACTTGAATTCATAAAGGTTTTCTTTTAGCTTTCTGATAGATATTTTAGCTTTTCATTCATTTATTTATTTAGAATTAATTTTAGTTTAAGTTTGTGGGATGGATCCAAGTTCTTTTTTTGTATATTGATATGCTATGATTCCAGCATCTTTTACTGAAAAGCATATTGCTTTTCCACTAGTTACCTTGTAAACTTTCTGAAGAAAAACATCTGTTATCCATTTGTATATGGACCTATCTGCATTCTGTTCCAATGCTCAGTATAAAAACATATAGGATCATTGTGTTTTTGATACATTAACTCTTTCATCTGTAAATTGACTTTCTTGATCCCTGTTAACCCTATCTGCTCTGAAATCTACTTTTATATTAATATAACTTTTCCAGCTTTATTTTGACTAATTTTAGCATGGTAACTTTCTATCCCTTTATCTTTGAATGGGGTGTGTCTTTATACTTACAAGTTCCTTGTAAGCAATATGTATAGTATCTAGCATTTTTATCTTATCTGGGAAATTTAAATCATTAACATTATTGTCAAAATAGTTTTTTTTTTCATCATGGCTAAATAAATGTAGAAATTCTTTGCTCTATTTATTAATGACATTAAAAAAACAGTTAAGTCCAATATGAATTCAAAGTTAATCTCATCCACTTTATTCAGAGAATGAATTAGGCTAAAGTCATATAATTTAATTTTCAGACTATCTTGACATGCTTAATTAATTGAAATATAATTATGTATTGGTTTAATAATGCATTTTTATCAATATTAAATCTTCTAATTTTAATTCTTAGTATTTTACATTTTAAAATATATTTCATCATTGTAAGTATTCAACTCTTTTTGTAGTTTCTCTACAACCATGGTGATGCTTTGTTATGCTATTATATCAGCCTTCTGAAAGTTCAAGATAAATTGGGATGTAACTATCACTTATTCAAATGTCAAAAATAAGCCAATTAAAAGAAAAAAGATTGCAGTGCTAAAAAAGATGAGAACCTTATTCTTAAAGTTTCTTCAATTTTTTTGATTTGTCATGTTACACTATATAGGAAAATCTAGATGGTTTACAAATTTTCAGAACAGTTTTAATTGTCTCAAGTAAAGTTATTTGAAATCTTAAGTTGTGAATGTTTCTATAATTTAAATACATTTTAAAATGAGGGAATACTGGAAATGACAAAATTTGCTCTATGGTCAAAATGCTGCATAATAAATACAATGATCAATTTATGTTCTTTTAGATTTTCAAGATATATTTAGAAATCAACATTCAGGCACCCTTATTTATTAATTTATTTGGCATATTGTATACTTATTCTAAAATTACGGCATTTAGGAGCTGTTAGATACCACGAAGGTTATCCAACTATTTTCAGGTAAGGAATCTATAGCCTAAAGATTGCCTCACTCAAGGCCACAGAGGTAGTGAGGAAGAGAATCAATCATTCATTCAAACTACCAACCATTCACTGAGAAAGGAACTGGTTTCACACAAATGAAAACAATAGTCTCTGCGACTGTGGAGGACATTAAGCTAGAATTTCAGTAAATATGACAAATATTTATAGAATGGATGAGGAGTTCAGTGTCCAGGCCTTCCTGGAAGGAAGATACAAAAACGAAATGTTAACTGAAGGTGGTTTCACAAGGAGAGCAGAGGAGAAATGAGTGATCCTGGAAGGAGAATTGCATGGACAAAAGCCAGAAGTTTAGAAAGAGTGCTGTCATTGAATAATTGCATACAATGTTGCCGCTAAGAGTTGAGTTAGGTGAGTGATAGTGTAACATGAACCTGGATAGGTAAATGGGCAATGGAATGACTTTCTTCCCCCCTCCCCCACCTGGAGGGTTTGAGAGAGTTGAAGCAATTTATGAAACGGAACTAGAATAGTCAAGACAACACCTCAGAGTCAATTCTGAATTCTGGCCCTAGGAATTCAGGCCCTTTTACACAGGTTTATATACATTTTCACTGGTATAAAGACTTCAGAATTACCCCTAATGGAGTTTTCTAGTATGTAAATATCTGCCACTTAAACTAACACCAGAGAAATGTTAGAATGGGAGACAGGAGACATGCCTCAGGGGCTGTAATAGTCACTCTCCATCATAATTACAAGATACAGGATGTGGGGGTATACACATACATGCAATATTCCTCAAGTCACTGCCCAACTTAAATAATCCATAAGCAACTTTAAAGAAATGCACTTACTTATCCACTAAAAAAAAATTCATATTATGTATGGCCATGTTTTTTAGAACACTTCTGATCATATTTTGCAGTGGGAAAAGTATTATTCTAATTTTTAATATGTAGAAATGAAGATTCAGTGATTTTTCAGCAACTACTACTTAAACATTGTAGAAACGTGATACTTATACTGAACAAATGAATAAAAATTATGTGTACTAAATTATGATTTAATGTTACATTTCACATTTCTATAATATTTACTTTTTCATTTCTGTAATATTTACTTATCTCTGAGAGCCCTTATTTGGAATTTCAAGTAATCTAAAGAGGAGTTTTTCAATGCGCAGTTATTTAAACATTAAACCACTCTTCACATTAAACTATACTTTTTAGTTTCTTTAGAGGGAATCATTTTAAAGGGTAGATGAAGAGAAACTGAAGAGATGAGGAAATAAGTTCAAGAGGATAAAAATGGCTACTTTCCTTGGAGTAAATTATCATTGTTTCCATTGCCTAGACCCTCAGTAACTCAATGAAAGTATCATCAATTATTCTGTTCGTGTCATTACCCTAAATATAATCAGTGTTCTTCTTATCAATTGAATAGCATTATGAGAAAAAGAAGGGATTGGTATCTTTTTTCAGTAGAAAGATTATAAGCAAAAAACCAGAGGTCATTAGTGAGAGCAGTGAATGTTGATCTGTGTAGAGAGAGGGAAGCCTGGCCCAAGTAACCACCTCTGAGGCCCACGTAAGCATTAGAACTGCTGGAAAGGAGAGAATGGGCAGTGAGACCCGGAAAGGCCCATCGCACGTTCTAGTGCCAGAGAACTTTGGGCTCACAAATAGTCAGTTTTATGGGTGAGGACTTCATGGCACATGTGCTAGTGTCTTTTCAACCTGGGGGAGTCATGGCACAAGTCCTCTAATACTACCTGGAAAGGACAAGTGCTGGAAATAGGGGTGTTAGATAACATACAGTATATCCAGTGAAATCTACCCTTCAGATAAACTACCAACACTATTTTAATATAAATATGTCAAATATTTCATGGGATATATTATACATTAAAAATCCATTTTTTAAAATTTGAAATTCAAATTTAAATAAACATGCCATATTTTTATTTGCTAATTTTAACTTGAAAGGGCATGTTCCCACAGTGACCAGAGAGGACAAGGCAAAATCACAATAAATTCTGTTGTGAAGTAGTTGAATAGAAGTAGTCTATTCAACTATTCTTGGAGTTGAATTGAGTGTTGGGAGCATTGTAAAATGTGATGAGGGGAGAGGTTGAAAACTTCTGCTACAATTGTATAGTTTTCCCTAAAATCTACATAGGAAACAAACAAAGAAACAAAGCTTTGAAACCACTGTTCTCCCATTTCCTGTTAAAACCATCTATGGTGGGATACGAAACCTCATCTTACTCTCTGGTGGGGAGGGCAGTACAGTTTCTGTTTGTTTGTTTTTTTCCCAAACTCAGGTTATCCCCCTCCACTCAGGACTTTGCTTTAATTGGTTTATCTATAATCTCCCCCCAATCCTTCTTCTGGAAGTGAAATAAAAGATCCATTCTTGAGATCTTTTTCTATATGGAAACCTTAAATTTTAAATGCCCCACTCACTTTCAGAGTTTCCTTATGTTATAAATGGAACAATATTTAAAGAAACACACCTGAACAGCATATAAAAATGTTTTATATTTTAAAATAGAGCTTCTGGTACAGAGGCTAATCTTATTCTTGGTCTTAATGCCCTTGGTAGATTCAACTGTTTATCTTTTTAAATTTATAATTTTTCTAACTTTATCAACTCACAAATACTAAATATTTATCCTACTTAACTATTAGTAAATTCTGTTTCACCCTATGCTCTCCTCAAAGAAACTAAATGTATCAATTTAGGATGAATATTTGGAATATTTCCAATATTTTAAAGCCAATGACCATGTATATCAGTATATTTCTGTGAGGTTTTTAATGTCCCAAATTTTTGTGCCTCTCATGTCAAAATAAATAAATAAGAACAATGTCAAGATCTTAAAAATAGTGTGGCATGCATGGTAAGTGACTGACAAAATTCATTGTGGTTCCACAAAAAGTACATGATTATTATATGCAAAATTGATTTGAACTAATTCACTGTGGAAAAACTGTTCAGATTATCTATTGAAAAATGTAGTAATTTACCACTGACATAGACCTGCTTTCTTTAATTACTATTCTGGTTATAAAGATGAATAACATGCTTTTATCTTAGAAAATAAGGATAACTGCTGTGTATTTAAAACCATCATAGGTTTCCTGGAGTCATAGCAATTAGAGATGGCAAAGCACTGTTTGGTCATCTCACCTATTCTTCTGCCTGGACATGCTTGTATACTTGAGTGAATTCTCTAGTGCTTTGTCTAGTTCAGTTTTACATAACTCAAATGAAAACTTGGAAGACTTTACCACATTCTAAAAGACCTTCCTGCTGGGAATTATAATGATAATAGGCATACTTTTGTTTTGCTTAATTTCCCACTAGTTTTACCTATGCCTCCTGGGTACATTCTTGAGCAGTTCTACACGTGCCCCCCTCCTGCTTGGTGAGCGACCATTCAAGTAATCATAAGTGTTGACCATATTCAACCTAACACATTCAATCATGTTTGGCAAAATGATTTGTACATCTTTTAGCAGCTCTATGTCTGCCAATCCTCCCAGCATCTTTAAAATTAATGAAAAACCTAATAGATAAGACGAACTTCTAGTAAAATACAGAATTAATCATCTTTATTACAATGGGCTCTTTTGAACATTTGAAGTTTCTGAATCAAGTGAATTCTAGTGATTATTTGCTAAGGCTGTGAAGAAATATGAAATATGCCAAGAAACATCTCTATTTCTATTTATGCATCTTTCCTGCTCCAGGTTCCTAGGACTTGTGCTATTTATTCATTAGCTGCCAACCACATTTCCCAATGGGCTTTTAGTCCAATACAACCGTCCTCCCAATGAAAAAGTGCTCTGCCTATAAAGAACATACTTTGTGGCTACTGTGTAGATTATCACAATATGTTTGGTTAAGATAGCATTGAGTGGCAATGTCTATCTTCTAAAAACATTTACATCTGAATATGATCATTATAATTTTAATTCTTTGAAACAATAATGTAAGAAATGAAGAAATAATGTAAGAAATGTAATGTAAGAAATATCTTACATGAAATAATGTAAGATAGAGAGCAGGTAAAATGTGGGGCATTTTTAAATGGACTATCACTAGCAGGAAAGCTCTTTAAGGGTAGAGGTTTTTGTTTCACCGATGTATCTCTATTTCCTACATCCCTACATACAAGTTTAATGAATAAAAGTTTTTCTTTCAATAGCTCAAATTACAATTCATAGGGAAAGTGAACACAACACCACTTATTATTTAACACTGAATCCTTAATGGGGAAAATTTTCTTGAACCAATAGAGGTACCTTCTGTGCTCATTAAAACACTAATGTTCCAACATGAGCCCAGGCTTTATTGTGGGAAGAGACACAGTGGCTATGAGAATCCAGTGGCAGTGCAAGGGATACAACTGCCTATCAATATTTAATGTAATGTATACTTTTAATAATGAAGGAGAAATAGAACAGAAAGAGAAAAAAAGTCACAAAGGAAGCTCTGGACAAATATTTTGGTCTGTTAAAGAGGGAAAGTATTTTAAAACTCTGGGAATTACCCAGTTAAACTTATCCAGTCATAAAGTATTTGGTTGGTCTAAAAGTCCATTTAGTTTTTTTGTGTAAAATAAGGCATTTTTTATTTTCACCAATAACTTTATTTATTAGGATATTTTCAGTATGTCGGTTACCTCCCCATATTGGCTTCTAGTGGGTAGAGGCCAGGGTGCTGCCGAACATCTTTCAATGCATAAGACAGCCCACAGCAAAGAATTACTTGGCCAAAATGTCAATAGTACTAAAGAATTTCGCAAACCACTTTTGACACGTTTGATTGTTCACAGCACCTTCTCCATAGACTGCACAAACCTTTTTTTTTTTTTTGCATTTCAGTTGCATTTTTACCTTTTTTGAAATAATAAAGCATAATATGCCAAAAATGTTGTATATCTTCTTCTGTCTGCAATATTAAAATGGCTGCAAAAGGTTCACCAATTTTGATGTTTTTTATTCTATTACAGTTGTCCCAATTTCCTGCCATTGCTCCCCCCTGTCTCACTCTGTTTTCCATGTCCGTGGTTCATTTATACCTGTTCCTTGACTAGACCCTTCCCCTTTTTTCTCCCCTTATTATACCCCTCCCCCTCCCCCTTCCCTCTGGTCACTGTCAGTCTGTCCCTTGTTTCCATGCTTCTGGTTCTATTTTGCTCAGTTTGTTTGTTCTGTTTGTTAGATTCCTCTTATAGGTGAGATTATATGATATCTGTCTTTCACTGCTTGGCTTATTTCATTTAGCATAAAACTCTTTAGTTCCATCCATGCTGTGCCAAATGGTACGAGTTGCTTCTTTCTTTCTGCTGCATAGTATTCCATTGTATAAATGTATCACAGTCCTTTGATCTACTTTACTGATGGGCACTCAGGCTGTTTCCAGCATTGGCTATTGTAAATAATGTTGCTGTGAACATTGGGGTGCATAGGTTCTTTTGAATTGGTGTTTCAGGATTCTTAGGGTATAAATCCAGCAGTGGAATTGCTGGATCACAGGACAGCTCCATTTTTAGTGTTTTGAGGAAACTCTATACTGTTTTCCACAGTGGCTGCACCAGTCTGCATTCCCACCAACAGTACACTAGGGTTCCCTTTTCTCTACATTCTCGTCAGCACTTGTTGCTTGTTGATTTGCCAGTGTGAGGTGGTATCTCAATTTTGATAAGTTTTTTTAAACCATGTTGATGTGGCAGCTGTCACAATACAATCTAACAAAATTGTTTCAAATGTAGTGAATGACAACTAAGTACTACTAAGGCCATGGCATGGAAGAAAACTAAACAAACCTTTTTGGCCAGCCCAATAGATCTGAATAATGAAGTCCTTAACTTATTGTACCATGGTTCAGTTTTCTATCTTAACCAAAAGAAACTTTTAAGGCACAGTAGGAGTTTTGGAGGTTTGTTTTGTTTTATTTTGTTTTTTGGTAGATGAGGCTACTTTATTCAATGATTGATCCATGTATTTGCCAATGTACAGGTAAGAAAGGTGGGGTTATTTCTTGGTCTCTTCCTCCTTGGACAGAGTTTTGGTGATTTCCTCCTTCTTGGCCTGGAGCCACTCTTTACAACGCTTGCAGCTTCCTTGGTCTTAGACTGGCGGGCCTCAGCCTGGTCAGCTAGAAGCTTCTTGCAAGTCTTGTTCACCTTCAGCTTGCGGATGTGCTCCATGAGAATCCGCTTGTTTTTGAACACATTACCCTTCACTTTTAGGTACATGCTGTGGTACATGTAGTGGTCAATCTTCTTAGATTCATGGTATCTTCTGAGTAGCTGGCGAAGAATTTTCATCCTCCTCATCCAGGTCACTTTCTCAGGCATTAGAGCATTGGCAGGACTCTTTCGCTTATCTATGCCTATCTGCCTGCCCTTCATGCAGAACAAGGTGCTTTTCCGGCATAGAGCCCAGGAATGGACAGTCACAGGCTTCCAGATGATCAGCTCATCTTTGATCAGCTTCTGAATCTGTTGACGGGAGTTGGTATTGAAAATTTCATTGGTCTCACTGAGGTCCAAGCAGACCTTCTTTTTGCCACAGTGACGGACACTGGAGGCCAGCCTATTCTTAAGCCTTAGCACACTCATAGCTGCTGCCACAGCGGCAAAAGGAGAGAACTCTTAAGGCACAGTGTTTTTATTACCAGATTGAAGAGAGGGGCTTCTTGGGCATAGAATTGTATACTCAAAATAAATTATAGCTGTGCTCTCTGAAAGTAACAGCATTACAAAGATGGCTGGTAACTGTCAAACATGCAAAAAAGAAAGTGAACTTTAAAGAAAAAAAATACAATTTGATATAAAGAAAAGTAAATTTAAATTCAAATCAATCTTGTGTGATCTGATATATTTGGGAAATTAAATATAAAATACCACATGGATTTTCACTCATTTACAAAGGGACATGTTCAAAGAAAGAAGGACATTCAAAATAAAGTAAACATCTATTTTAGCAGTCAGAAAGGTTTAGAGCCACTGTCAAAATCAGAATACTAAAAACAGGAAACTGTTTTATGTTCAAAGTATAGCTATGTTTGATCAATTAGCATTTATAGAAATGGAAATCAGTTTTTTTAATATCTGCCACTAAGAAAAATGTGTATGAATTTTTATAATAGAATCTGTCAGTTGTCCTAAGTGCTGACCATCTCACTTAAATTGCTGAGAGCAGTATGGGGAAATTTTCCTGTCAAAGCATTCATTGTGATAGGGTAGGATTGGAAGACTTACTAATGTCATGGGCAATGATTAAAAAAAGCTCTAGGTTTAATCCCTCTGACTTTATTGAAAGAACTACCAAAGTGACATAGTGTCTTAACCCACAGGCAGATTTATTAGGGGAGAAATCTCTCTTGCTTTGTACTTAATTAGCTTAGCCTATGGAGGGAACCTCGTAGCAGAGAAATCTCTCACTCTGACACAATGCATTGAACAATGAACCATACTTCAAACTACTAAAAGAGAGGCAAGGACATTGTAATAAATTAACTACTAAGGAGAAAATATGGCTATCGGATCATATCTTTAGAGCAAGAACTTATGCCTACATCTTTATCATTTAATTCAAAAGTTTCTGGTTGCCAGATTTGATTGGGACACTAAATAAAACAGGATGAATTATAGTATAAAGGATTATTGGTATTAATGTATTTAGGTGGACCCAGACTGTTACTAAACTTAGTTATGGGAAATTGGCCATAGGTTAATCTGTATCTATCATGTCATTATTTAATTACTTTCAAAAAACCAGCAGCAAAGCAAACTAAATATTATATATCATTAATATAAATATTTAATTAATAAGGAAAAAAATCAGGAGACTACCCAGATTCTTCCTTGGGTTCATCAAGAGATTTAATATGTTTTACCAAGAAATTTGTAACAGCTGAGAATGTTCAAAGTGGAATTATTTATAACAGCCCCAAATAACAGAATGAAAAAGTACCACCATTTCTACAACAGTAGAATGGATACTGCACAATAAAATTTTACAAAATACTCCTACCTACCATAGCAAGGACAAATCTCACAGACAAAATATGGAGCAAAATAAACCAGACAGAATGTACCTACTTAAAATCCATTTATGTATTGAACAAAATCAGACAAAGCAAATCATTTTCATAAAACTGAGGTAGTGTTTACCTTTAGGTAAAAGAGGTAGGTGACAACTGGAGAGGAATTCTCTGCCCAGGGTAGTTCTGCGGTCTGGTAACTTCCACTTCATAGTACCGATATTTACAACACAGTAAAAAGTTTACCTGCCTTTAAGATGGATACAGGGGAGAAAACACCACACCGTGAAGAACAAAACACAGCCATGTACCAGTCACTCATTACTTGGGATGTGCATGACAAGAAACAGGCCAACCACGGAAGTTTAGCTCTGGGAATCCCACAGACCTGGAGTTCCACCACATCTCTACATAGTCCCGTGCCTTCAGATGTGGGTGTTACCATCTACTTTTACAATGTCCTCAGGAGTATGTGGCCATTTTTTGGCTCAGCTGCATTCAGTCAACCACAATAACTACTATATAAACAATATCAGCTGTCAAGGCAGGTGCTTCATTTTGTTCTTCAGCTTGGAGCTGATGATAAACTCCAGGAACCAATTATGGGTTCAAGGAGGACTGGCCAAGGGTCAAGTTCTTAGACTACCTTGAGGCTGGAGAAGAGGCCACTTACTTGTCTTTCTTTTCCATTCATATTTTATTCTTTGATATTACTTAAAATTATTTTTTTACCCTAAATGTAACTTTAAAAATTACTGTTTGTTTTTTTTCTTAAAATGATTTTACTTGTTTTGGAGCTCATTGGTTCTACTCTAAACAAATATGATTTATCTGTATTTTGTTTTTGCAAATGATGTTGTTACATAATTCAGATTAACACTGAGTATACATTATTTTTGTCATAAGATAATAATAAAACAATATTTTTAAATTGACAAAATTATTTTGAACAGAGTTGTGGTAGTATTTATTCTGAAAAAAAAGTTTGAGTTTTCTTTGACAAGCTATGTATAAAGTATTTAAGAGGCTACAGTTATTGAGAAACGCATATAGTATGGTAATATGTTTAATGTAGAACCACTTTATAAAGTATCTCATTGGGTTGGTTAGAAAAATATACTTTTTTAAAGCAACATACTTTGTAAATCTCCGCAGGAGATCTACATGTTTTTACACCAAGTCTCTAGCTCTAGAGCTATATAAAACACTTTTTAATAATAGGAAAACCTGTTATTCACTGAGAGTTATTATTGTGCAACCCCATACTCCCACAGGACTGGCAAGCTTCCCTCTTCATCTCAGCCCTTCTAGGCAGGCCGACTGATTTAGTTCTTACATGAAGTTACACAGGTGAGTGACATTGTGTCCCAGCTGCTCCTTCTCTATCCCAGTTACATTTTATAACTATTGTCTGCATCCCTTCTGTTTAGCACCTCTTGCATTCACAGAGGTCCCATGCTTTCATGATAAATTATATAGTTACTCTATATTGACTCTCTCTATTCCTCTAAATTTCTGTCATTTTTTACTCATCTATTGCAGAGCAAATGGTGTAGGAAAGAGGGGGTAGTAGATGTGGGAGAGGAAGCAAGAAACTGGGGAAGGCAGATATAAAGAAGACTTCAAAGAATATTCATATATTAGAATAAAATTTATTTGCCTAGAAAATAATACCCAGAGGAGATTCAGCAAAATTTGTCCCTTTTTGGTTATGATGTCATTATAATTTTATTCATTTCTTTTACATGTATCTTTTTTCTCTCTTTCAATTATTCTCTTTGAAATGTAGAATACTTTTTTAAAAGAAATCTACATTTAGTTTATAACTGTGATTAAAATGATGCTTATTTAATAATAATTTTTGAATACTAAAATTTCACATCTGACCATTTAGAGAGTGAAATCTCTTTGATCTGATTATCCTGCTAATACTTGTTTTTCTTCCAAATTTTGCTTCCTTTCATGGCTTAACAAGGTCGAGCTTAAAGGAAAGTTAGGAGACAGCTGATTGATGACTATGTGAAATGGAAGGCGAGGAAATAAAACTCATTTAGTTTAGTATAATCTGAAGTGTAGTGAACTTAATATAAAGACATGAACATCAGCTTAAGCCTCGCTTATACTCTTCCTATTCTTGTCAGCGGTACTCTTAAATACATAGTCAAACAAACACACACCTTGCATTTAAATAAGAACTTACAGAAGTTCATTAAATAAATAGATAAGTTTAACAAGCAATAAAGCTGACTGAATAAACTGGCCATCAAATGAAAAGGTTAGAAAGCAATGATATGTGTACTCACTAAATTGCAGTGAAAATGAATTTTAGCTATTTGTGTTCATTGTAACAGCGTTGTACCAATATTTGAATTGTAGAAGTATTTATATTAAACCATTCTTACAATATCCCATCAGAAAACATTCCGCTTCAGTTCAGGAAAGGAAAGCTAGATTGAGCATACCGTTTTTTATTTTTTCTTCTTGGTATTTGTGACACTTAATAAAATTTTTATATTATTTACTTACCTATTATATAAATAATCAAATGTTCACAAAAAAACCATAAAACAAAAACAAAACCAGGTTAGACGCCCCACAACTCTTCTTTTTGATCATCTGAAGTTCTGACAAAATGTTTAAAAGGAATTATTTAAAAGGAACATCAAACTTTTGCCTTGGATGTTCAGGTTGACTCTGATATGTATACAGATCTAAAATGTACATAATAATCACATAAAACTAGTTTGTTTTGTTTAAATTAAGGCACATATATATATTTTAAATTAAACTGAAAAATAATAAGTAAATATTTAATGACTCCATCAACTTAAATTTTTAGGGCACAAATAAATAGTTGTTTACAGAGAAGGTAACAAAGTGAAAATGTAGGTGGATAAGTACAAAAATGAGCAAATGCTATCTTCAGATAAATCACATGGTGAAAGAGTCTTTGGAGGTAACGAAATTTTCAACATATATGAAAAAACTTTGTTTGTTTTTTATAACAGTGTCAGACACTAGAAACCATGAAATAAAATTAGATTTCAAAATCCTTGGAAACTTAAAGAAACATTTCTCCACTAAACTTGATCAACCTCATGATAATTTGGATCTCAATAGACTAAAATATTGAAACATGTCTACAAAGAAAACTCCAAGAACAGTTTTTCCTGTTTGTTTTCCTGTTCTTGAAAATTTGAAAGTGAAGCAAACTTTTTAAAAATATGATATTTTAAAAGGTTCTCTAAAATAATCAATTTTAAAGAATCTAATTGGAGCAGATATAACCCAAACTTCTTTTTATTCTTTAAATTTATTATGATATTTCTCTCATTCTTATAATTCTCAGAATGAATTAGTAAAATTGTACTTTTTACTTTTTCACTTATGTTAGATTTAGAACCTTTAAAAAAGCAGTGTAATTTGTACTAAAAAATAAGTCATTATTACTTTTATTTATCATATTTGTTACCAGAATTCATATGTTCAAGAAATATTTTCACATTTAGTGTTGAAAAAAGAAACATATTTCTCCTTTACCTTAGTTAGCTGGAAAATGTATCATGTTTATAAACATTACCATGCATAGATATTTTATTTTCTTTATGATTATTCATTTTATCTGCTTGCCATTGTCATTTAAGAATCCTTCTAAAATATATTTCCTGTCAGTCAGTAACTTGACTAAATATCTTTTTTAAAATTATATTTTATTGATTATGCTATTACAAAATCAGTTGTCCTGATTTTACCCTCTTTTTCTCCCTCCACCCAGCACCTCCCATTCCCTCAGGCAATCCCCCCCCCCCCACCATTGTTCATGTCCATGGGTCATGTATATTAAGTTCTTTGACTACTCCATTTCCTGTTCTGTACTTTACATCCCCTTGGTTATTCTGTAACTATCTATTTGTACTTCTTTTTTTTTTTTTTACTTTTTAGAAATGTTTTATTTATTATGCTATTATAGTAGTCCCATTTCTTTCTCCCCTTTATTCTCCTCTGCCCTGCACCACCCCCTCCCACCACCATTCCCTCACTTAGTCCATGTCCATGGGTAGTACATATAAGTTCTTTGGCTTCTGCCTCTCCTATACTATTCTTAATCTCCTCCCATCTATTGTGTACCTACCATTTATGCTTTTTATTTCCTGTATCTTTTCCCCCATTCTCCTCCCTCCCCCTCCTTGCTGATAGCCCTCCATGAGATCTCTCTTTTTGTGATTCTGTTCCTGTTCTAGCTGTTTGCTTAGTTTGTTTTTGTTTTTGTTTTTGTTTTTGTTATTTTAGGTTCAGTTGTTTATAGTTGTATTTGTTCTCATTTTACTGTTTATATTTTTGATCATTTTTTTTACATTAGTCCTTTAATGTTTCATTTAAAAAGGGTTTGGTGAAGATGAACTCCTTTAACTTTACTTTATCTGGGAATCACTTTATCTGCCCTTCCATTCTAAATGACAGTTTTGCCAGACAGAGTATTCTTGGATGCAGGTCCTTGCCTTTCATGACTTTGAATACTTCTTTCCAGTCCCTTCTTGCCTGTAAGGTTTCTTTGGAGAAATCAGCTGATAGTCTTATGGGAACTCATTTGTTGGTAACTGTTTTCCTTTCTCTTGATGCTTTTAAGATTCTCTCCTTATCTTTCTTCTTGGGTAATGTAATTATGATGTGCCTTGCTGTGTGCTTCCTTGGGTCCAACTTCTTTGGGACTCTCTGAGCTTCCTGGACTTCCTGAAAGTCTATTTCCTTTGCCAGACTGGAGAAGTTCTCCTTCATTATTTTTCCAAATAAGTTTTCAATTTCTTTCTCTTCCTCTTCTCCTTCTGGCACCCCTATAATTCAGATGTTGGAGTGTTTAAAGTTGTCCCAGAGGTTCCTCAGCTTCTCCTCACTTTTTCGAATTCTTCTTTCTTCGTTCTGTTCTGGTTAGATGCTTCTTTCTTCTTTCTGCTCCCTGTATATTTTGCTTTATTTCACTCTGCGTAGTCTTCACTCTTTCCTCCATTTTGAGACCATAATTAACCATTTCCGTGAGCATCCAGATTACCAGTGTTTTGAACTTTTCATCTATAGGTTGGGTATCTCTTCATCACTTAGTTCTGTTTTTAGAACTTTGATTTATTCTTTCATTTGGGCCTTTTTTTTTTTGTCTCTGTGTGCTTATTATATTTTGAGGGGCAGAGCCTTAGGTATTCGCCAGGGCAGGGTAACCCACATCACTGCCCTGTAGCAATATATGTGGGTGAGGGGTCTAAGAGGGAACCATGACCCTTGCTTGGCTCTTGGTGGGCTTTCAGTCACTTCCCCTGCTACCCACAAGCAAATTGGGCCCTTCTAGTGCTCATTCCCAAGTTGGTGGGTTTGTGTACGTTCTAGGACCCTCTGGGTATCTCAGACCCACAGGCACCCTGTGAGACTGACATTTTCTCCTGCCACTGCAAACCCCACAGGTTTTTACCAGTAGAGGTTTTGAGGCTTTCTTTTCCCATGCCAGAACCCTCAGTTGCACAGTCTGTCTTGCTCCCCAGTTTTTCCTCTGGGTTTACCTTTATGCAAATGTGGGACCTCCCCAGTCTGCCAGCTGCTGCCTTACTGTGCATCCTCTCTGCCCCAGCTGCCTGTCTCCGCCCCTCCTACCAGTCTGGAGGAATGTTTCTTCTTTAACTCCTTGATTGTCAGACTTCCATACAGTTCGATTATCTGGCAGTTCTGGTTATTTTTTGCTTTTAAATTTGTCATTGTCCTTCCTTTGATTGTGCAAGGAGACACAGTGTATCTACCTACACCTCCATCTTGGGCAGAAGTTGTTATAAATGTCTTAATAATTTGAAATATTGCAATATTGGATAGTTATGTACAAAAAAATGAAACTAGACCAACTTCTTATACCATACACAAGAATAAACTCAAAATCGCTTAAGGACTTACATGTTAGACTCAAAACCATAACAGTCGTAGAAGAAGTCATAAGCATTAAAACCTAGACATTTCCTGTAACAATATTTTTTCTGATATGAAGAATTTGAATAAACACTTCTCTGGTGGACATACAGGTGGTCAATAGACATTTAAAAGATGCTCAATGTCATGAATCATCAGAGAAATGCAAATTAAAAACCATAATGAGATATCACCTCACACCTGTCAGAATGGCTTTCATCAATAAATCAATAAACAAGTGTTGGTGAGGATGTGGAGAAAATGGAACCCTTGTGCACTGTTAGTGGGGATGAAAATTGGTGCAGGCTCTGTGGAAAGTAGTATGGATTTACCTCAGAAATTAAAAATGGAACTGCCTTATGACCCAGCAATTTCATTTTTGGGAATATATCCAAACACTAACCACTAATTTGAAAGAATATATGCACCCCTATGTTGATTGTAATGTTATTTACAATAGCCAAGATTTTAAACTAGCCAAAGTTCCCATAAGTTGATGAATGGATAAAAAAAGTGTGATATATTTATACAAGGGAATACTAAGCTGTAGAAAAGAAGAAAATCTTACCCTTTGCAACAGCATAGATGGAGACTATTATGCTAAGTGAAATAAGCCAGTCAGAGAAAGACAAATATCATATGATACCATATGATTTCATTCACATGTAGGATCTAATGAACAAAATGAATTAATAAACAAAATAGGGACTCATACAAAGGTATATAGAAAGCAGGCTGACAGATGTTGGTGTGGGAGGAGGTTGGGTGGGGTGAGTGAAAGATTGAGCAGAAAAGATAAAAACCTCATGGACAGAAACAACAGGGAAGTGATTGCCGAAGGAGGGAACTGGAGAGGGGGGTGGAGGAGAATACAGGGGGATAAATGGTGATGTATGGAGACTTGTCTTGGGTTGGTGAACACACAGTACACTGTGCAGATTGGTGTGTTGTAGAATTGTGTACCCAAAATCTGTATAATTTTGTTAACCAGTGTCACTCCAGTAAATTGAATAAAAAAATATTTTGAAAAAGATTCAAGTCCAGCTATTATTATTTATAATATAATAAAATTAAAATTTGTGCTTTTATTTTGGTTTTGTTTTGGTTTTTCTGTTCTTAGCTAGAGTTTAGGTATGCCTCCAGATCCAAACCACTAACCTTTAGTTTTTATCTGTCACCAATTTTATCGCCATTCTGATTCTCTCACCAATATCAAATGAACCCTCAAATTTGAAATAGAATAGCCATTAAAAGAATTTCCCTATTCCTTGCATCAGGAGTCATCAACCATTTTTTGTAAAAGGCTATATAGGAAATAATGTTGGCTTTGCGGCCAAAATGGTCTCTGGTCTGACAGCCTCTGCTATTGTGTGAAAGTGGTCATGGATAACATATAAATGAATGAACAAGACTGTGTTCCAATAAAACTTTATTTATGGATGATGAAATTTGAATTTCATAGAAATTTCATGTGCCATGAAAGAGTATTCTTTTGATTTTCAAAAAAATGTAAAACTACTTATTCTTGGTATAAGCAAAATCAGATACTTAGTCAAATTTGTCCATGAGCCATAGTTTGTTGTCTCTTGCCTTAGATAAATTGGGAAAACCAAATAAAATTTTTATACAAATAAGTACAGCGCAGCTCCTGAGCAATAGGTCATCATATGAGAACAAGCAAGAAATACTAGATTTAAAGACCCTTATATTGAGATATAAATATTCATATCATCAGACATACTTTATCTCACATTAGTATGTTAGTATACTAATTAGGAAGCATTTTAAATAAAGAATTTCCATTTCATAATCATACTAAACTTTTTTTTTCTTTGCGAAGCCAAATTATTCTCAGTACACTCTCAGATGAAATAGTCTTCAATTTAATCTGACCCACTTTTTCCTTGTAAGTATAATGGATTATTCTTCAGCTTTCTCCATTAATGGCTAATTGCCATTTGATGTGCAGATCTTTTATACTGCATGTCTTAGAACCCATTTCTATTTTAAATGTTATTAGACATCACACTTTCTTATTATATGTCTCTTGCAAGTCGGCTTTTGAAGGATAATGGTAGTTCACATTTTGCTCTCACTTTAATATTTCTTTTTAGTATATTAAATTATATTTGTTCTCTGCCAGTTAGGCTTATCCTAATAACATTTATTCAAAGGTGACTTTTTGTTCAGTTTTGAATTCCAGCCAATAAAAGGCATATTTTACTTTATATAATTCCCCTTAATAGTTTAACTACTTTAAAATCAGAAGAGATATATTGGTTTAAGAATGAACACAAGCCATATGTAATAGATGTCATTTTGATTTCATAAATTGTCCATTTATACATAAAGATGCTGCTGTCAGCCTTATTACTTCACTGCAAATTAGACAAATTGCAGGGCATTCCAGCACCCTCTTAGACAACTTTGAATTACCATGCCGTGGGGAATTTCAAGTTAATAACAACTTAAACTTCATCTCCTCAAAACTAGTTTACATCTAATTATAGTAAAGCATACTCAATTCCCTATTTGAACTTACCATCGATACTGTTAATAGTCCTGTTACTTCTTACTTCACTAAGTGGGGAATTTCTAATATACAAAGGATGAACTTAACTGTCTTTTTTCCACATGATGCCCTAAATTAGCCTTTTCTTAAAAAAAACACACAAAAAAACCCCTGAAACTCTGTGGAATCAGTCAATAAAATTCCTTTTACTTTAACTTATCAGATAAAACAAATCTATGTCAAATAATTCTAAAACATGCTTTTTAAAATCTGAATGCAAAAATGGGATCTTTATTCCTTGTATTGTGGCTATTGTAATTCTGGGGTTTCTTAATGCATTCAAAAATTATTTTATATAATCCATTAATAACTATTTTCTAATTTTAGGAAGGAAGAAAGACATATGCTGAGATATGTCCTACATGTTTAAAAGTCAACATTTATAGGAACTGGTGTCTACCTTATTTTTAGTACTAGTCTTATTGTTCTATTTTATCAAATCTTCAAGCGCTGTCCAGATTTTATTCTTTTTGTACACTTAAAAAATATGTTTTCAACTATAAATCAACATATTCAGAGAAATAAACAGATACTAATGCTGTTTCAGTATCCACTTTTATTTCTAAAGTTTAATCATTTAAAAATAAATAAATAGAATATACATGAGAAAATTTCAGTGGATGTAAAGCAAACAAGCTTTTCCCACAAAACACAGAGCAAATGAATGATATATTAAATTAAATCACAAAAGAATTGGCTTTGTAAGAACTTGCATACAGATGGGGTACATATAGCAACTGTGGAGTGATTTTTTAAAATAACAAAAAGTTACTTTATTTTAAAGAATATTTACTTGATGTGTTGTTTCCACTTGGCTCACAGCACACATGATCTCTAACCATTCTTTCTTTTTTTTCCCTTTCTCTTTAGTTTGGAGTGCCCCAAACCTAGGCTATGGGCTTTTTCAAATTGTTTGTTTCCTCATGATATCATCCATTCTCTGCATATGCTATCCTAAAACACTCTTTAAGTTAAACGCAATTTACTTGATATCTCTTCTTGAATGATTAATAGAATCCTCAAACTCAAATTGTGCAAAATGTATTCCTCCCCAAGCATGTTCTCTGATGATGGCATTTCCATCCTTTTAAATGCTCAGGCCACAAGTACTAAAGCCATACCTTTTTTGTTTTTCTATCACATCCCTTGTTCAGCCCATCAAGATAGTTAGCTGACATTATTTATAATATATATTAATAATCAGAGCACACCCTAACCCTTCACCTCCATCACCAATATCCTGGTCTAGCTGCCATCATCTCTTACCTGAATTAGAGTGCTAACTTCTTGATTTATCTCTCTGCCAACACACCTGCCATTTTACAATTTTTACAAAACCAGAACCAAACCAAACATGAATAATGGAGGAGTGCCTCAGTAAGGTAAATCATTTTACTTTTCTTCTCAAAATCTTTCTTGGTTCTCAGCTCACTCATTATAAAGCCAACGTCCTTACAAAATCCTACAAAAATCATTTTAAACATATTAAGTTTGATATAGTATTGAATAATCCAAATTAAATGTCCAGAAGATAATTGGAAATGTGTCACTAGAATATCAGTGACACATACATTCCTATGTAAAATGGAAATTTTTGAGCTAAAAATGTAGAAACCACAACACTTAATGAGACTTTCTAGCCAATAGTGGATAGAGAATTTTAAAAAAATAGAATGAAAGAAATGGACAAAACAGCAGCCAATGTCTTTAACGGTTCATAAAATGAGGAATAATAAGCATAAAGTGTTAACCAGAGATGTAGAAGGAGAATAAGAATGTGTAACCTCAGACACTGTAAGTGGAAAAGATTTAAAGAGTGAAGGTCAAAATGTGTTAAGTGGTGCTGGGATTTGGGAAAGTGAGACCTGAAATCATTGGATTTGTTGACACATAATCATTGCTGACTGTGAAGACAACAGTTTACAGGATATTTTGGAAGACAGACAAATTTTAAAGGCTAAAAAAATGGTTAGATATTATGTTTGGATTACCTGAGAATTTAGGTATAACTAATAATTTTAGTTATAAGATGAATAAATTCTGAAGATCAAGTGTACAGAATGGTGATCATAGTTAACAATACTGTCTCGTATAATTAAAATTTGCAAAGACAGTAGGTATCAAGTGTTCTCACTACACACACACACACACACACACACACACACACACACAAGAAAACTATGTGAGGTGGAGATATTGTAGACCATTCTCACATGTTGTAACAACTTGTTGCTGGAAACATTGAGCAAGTCCTCTGTTGTTCTTCTGGAAGAGGACTCCAGGAAAGACACGTGAACATCTAATACACCTGGTGGTTTGGTACAGCTTCTGCACATCTGTGATGGAAGACATTTAATCAGTCCAACATCATTTCAGTCATCACCTATCTACCTTTTTGTTTTTGGTCCTTTTACAATAACATTTTTGGTGTTTGATTTCATTCTGTAGTTTAAAATTAAATATGGTGACAATTTATTTTTGAAAATTATCAAAATGTGTTATTTTTTGCAATTAATCCTTTTAATAATTATCTTTTAAGTATATCTAGCATTAATACTACTACATGTTTGGCATGTTGAAGAATATTGAGTATTCATAAACATTTCCTTGTAGACTAAACAAATGCTATTACTTTTTTTAAAATTAAATGACCTGTCACTAGAAGTTAAGAGGATTCTGTTCATACTCGATATGAGATTTGTGAAAAACTTATATTTGATACTTTGATAGTTTTGTGAGATACATGAATATGTCACAACAACCTCTTCCTTTGAAAATTATTAAAATTTCCCAAGGCATTTAGCAACATTTTCTGACCTCTGACAAATTGCTTGGTGTGTGATATTGTTCCGTTATTGTTTTTTAGGAAAGTGTGAAATTGCCGTCAGTATACCAGTGAAAAATATTTGCTTCACCATTTTCATCTCCATACCTCACTACTCCCTTTCATGCCTTTCTCTTTCACAACAAAATTTTGTTTTATGAACAAATTCAAGATATATCCTTTTAAATAGCACTGCACTCATGTGTCATAATGAAATTGCCTATAACTCAATTGTCATGATAACCATATGAGTAGGTGTGATTAACTACACTCAAGTGCAGGCAATGAGAACTACATTTGTACTTCTGCCTGTCAAGAGCTGCCATAAGACACGATTACTTCTGAGATGCATTCCAATTTCAGGCATGTTAAATTGTGAACGTACACGCATATTAGCAGAAACCAAGGACAAAGCCCAAGGAAGCAGCTGAGCCTCATGAAGAAGAAAAACCAGAAAGAGCATTTGTATATACTCAGCTTCTCATGTATTTATCTCTCTCCATCAACTTCATTCTTCCCTTCCCCAGATTAACTTTAGCTGCCTCTCGGGGTACACATTCCCTCTATAGTTCCTAGGTTTTCATGTCTCCCCTTAACTGACCCATGTAAACTGACTATAGTTCGACTTTCAAATTCTAACTTTTCAGGATGGACTGGCTAAACTGCGTCAGCTTGCCACTCTCTAGCCCAACCACCTGTGTGAAGTGGGCTGTGTCGTAAGCAGCCAGATACACTGATACATATTTTGAAAATGTCTTTTTTTTTTCTGTTTGAAACTCAGCTAGATAAAATATCTTGGAAAACATGTCTACATCGTGTTTACTCTGTTTATCACACTCTTGCATAGTGCATTGCAAAAATAGCCATTGATTAATTGTCACATTAATTAATTGAAAAACTAGTAATGCAAAATTATACTAATAATTTTTTCTCACTGTTAAATATGACTTGATGCTTACAAGCAATACATTTTCTAAAGTACATTACTGTCATATGTCAATTAAAATATAACATTTTTAAAATGAAAGCCGTTATCAAGCATTACTAATCAAGCATTAAGGAACCAATTTACAGTTATGCATTTGATTGCCCAAGGTCGGTAAAGGTCTGCTGACAAGCAATCTGTCACTTCTCCACAAATGTGATGAGGGTCAAAGGGTCTCACTAAATATATATAAGAGGTACACCTAATGCATGTGACTGAGGGTATAACCCTATATGTTGAAAACAGAGATGCAGTTAGTGTGCTTCTGAAAATTCTACAAAATCAATATAGAAAAGAACCTATCTCTTGGCTCCCACATGTATCAGAAAAGGGAAGCACCTGTGCCCATTCTTCAAGAATGCTAGTGGATTTACACTATAAGAGTTTCCATTGAGAGTGGGTTCACTGGCCCTCTCTTATGTCCCTGACTCCCTGGCCAAGTTCATCTGCTGCGGTGAATTAGCGATATAACCAAGGGGTTCCCAGAAAGTTAGTTCCCTACCCACAGTTATGGCCTCCTAGAACAGGACCAAAGACCGTCATTCCCCACACCCCCCTCTCAACCCCGCTTCAACACCCAGCCCGGTGACTCTAGAAAGGTCCCTGCAGCCAGAGCCCTCAAAAATTGATTTGTCAGTGGCCAGAAGTAACCATAAGGACTTAATTAGATCCCCTCCCCATCTCCTCTGGAGATGATCTCGTTAAAATCAACAGTGAGAGTGGTGAAGTGTGGAACATATTACGAGGAACCCCTCCCTGCCAGCAGCTGCTGCTAAAATAGAAGCATAAGCAAGGGCAGCAGCTTCAGCTGCGGGGCGACAGGGGGCCCACCCTCCTCAGGGTCCTGGCCCTACTGGCCAGCACTGTGTACACGCCCCGTCCCTGACAAAGAGGTGGCGGCAGCTCCTTGCATGGCTCCCACCTTGGGAACTGACCAACAGAAAGAGTAACTAAGAGGTGATAACCTGGTTGGCCATTCTCCCATTCCCCTCCCCTGGCATGCCACCTCCACACCTTCCTGGCCATGCCACTCAGCTTGCAGGAGGAGAGGCAGAGAGCCCGCAAGAACTCAACTTTCCCCCGGCTGCACACTACAGCATTCAGCCTCTGAGGGCCATTCTGACAGGCCTGTCCAGAAAAGCTGTCCGCAGGCCTGCTGCTCCACTGGTTCTCTGCGTCCTTCTCTCTCCTTAGGAAATGTGACCAAATCCTGGCAGACGGCCCTACTGGGTCCACGTGTTGGTGATTTCTGGGACTGACACTACACTGTTTCTTTCAGATAAGGGAGGGCCTAAGGTTGGGTCCCAAGGTCATACTGTCCTATGCACAGAACTCACCCCTACAAAAATCACCCACACTAGGAGTTACTCCAATGCTCCTCTGTCTGCACAGGGTACCAGATGTCCTATGCCCAGGTGTGAATTCAGTGGGGCAATGGAAGAGAATTGCATTTCTTGGGACTTTTATTTTTGTATTTTAATTTTTTAATTGTATTTTTCCATTACCATTTAACCCCCTTACACACCCTTCACCCCTGCAATCACCACACTGTTGTCCATGTCCATGAGTTCTTTCTCATTTTGCCCATCCCTTCGCCTCCTAACCTCCCTTTAACCTTAGCTGTCATCCTGCTCTCTCTCTATCAGTCTGTCTCTATTTTGCTTGTTAGTTCAGTTTGTTCTTTAGATTCCACATATGAATGAAATGACATGGCATTTGTCTTTCTCTGACTGGCTTATTTCACCTAGCATAATGTTCTCCAGGTCCATCCGTGGTGTTACGAAGGGTAAAATTTTCTTCTTTCTTCTATGGCCTAGTAGTATCCAATTATGTAAATGTCCCATAGTTGTTTTATCCACTCATCCACTGATGGACACTTGGGCTGCTTCCATATCTTGGCAATTGTAAACACTACAATGAACATAGGGGTGCTTATGTTCTTTTGAACTGGTGTTTTGGGTTTCTTTGGATATATTTCCAGAAGTGGAATCACTGGGGCAAAAGGCAGACCCCTTTTTAATTTTTTGAGGTATCTCCATACTGCTTTCCACAGTGGCTACACCAATCTGCATTCCCACCAACAATGCAAAAGGGTTCCCTTTTCTACACACCCTAACCAACACTTGCTGTTTGGTGATTTATTGATGATAGCCATTCTGACAGATGTGAGGTGCTATCTCATTGTGGCTTTAATTTGAATTTCTCTGATGAGCATCTTTTCATATGTCTATTGGCCATCTGTATGTCCGCTGTGGAGAAGTATCTATTCAGGTCCTTTGCCCATTTTTTAATTGGATTGCTCCCTTTCCTGAAGACACACACAGAAGGGAGATCAGGATGACTTTTAAACAGCAAGTATGGATGATGATATAAACCCATTCTGAAATATTTTAAGAATTCGGAATTTTCTGCTAATTCTTTAAAATGATGTGTCTTTCTGGTTAAATTATGTAAACGTGTTTTCTGTACAAATCCTTTTGTCCTTTTTGCAAACAACCATTTTGGATGAGCAGCCTGGTTGAGAGTAGGGTTGACTGAATGACTAAAAAAAAATATGTTTTTGATTGCTAAATGGCACACACTAACAGCAACAACCATCACAAGAAAAACCAAAACCCCAGCACCGGGTCAGTGGTGGGGGATGGGGGAGAACTTAATATCTATACTTTTCAGAACTGCTTCTAAAAGCTTTCCCTCCTCCTGAAGAAAAACTCCCATTGCTTCTTTTCCAAGCTATTGTGACTGCTCTGAAGTCAAAACACTTCTGAGTCTATGATTATATGTGACAATGCTGACTGTGACAAAGCAGTATGGCCTAAGCTCCTGCACTTTCCACACAGGACACTTCCTAATGTCATCCACATTCGTTGACAAATAGATGTCACTGACAAACACAATTTTATGAAACTGACTGCCTCAGGCAGTCTCTCTGAAAGCACAGACTGAACTAAATTATTTGGACTGGGAACCTAGGGAAGGAGGCATCTTGATGTTAGGCTACATTGAGAACTCAGGTAACCTGACTGCCTAATTAATGTATGTCCTGTTTGGAGCACCCTAACATTGTAAACTCCTTATTTCTAAGGAACTGCATGTGCCCTCTGGGGTCGTACCCATTGTGTGTGTACCTTGACTAGCATGAAGTTGCATCAGTACAAAAACATTCAAGTCAGCTTCATCTTACTAACCAGAGCTCTGCTGTGCTTGAGTTGATACCTCAGGTCAGGTAAAATGTGATTCATAAAAAAGCTTAAGGAGGAAACTTCCTGACTTTCTAAAGTAGAACCTGATGAGCTATGGTGCATCTTTCCCTGGCTTGATAATGGCTAGCGTTTGTGGATATTTTCACTCCACCAGGAAGCCTATTCCTGTAACAGTGATTGAGGTAAGCATAATATACTAATCAGGTGGTAACTATGGAATTGGCTGTACTAACAAACTCATAGAAAATCCATGCATTAAAAGTTTCCTTATAAGTATTTTGTAAGCATCAGCAGTTGCAGCTCCTGGTTAACTAAGGAACAGCCCTGACCACAAGAAATTGGGTGATCGTCAGCGACTCATATTGGAACCAGCAGAAACACTGCCTGCAAGCCCTGTTCCCAGATATCAGCAGTACAACCGTGGACAGACAATGAAACTACCTGACACACGCAGGAGATAGCATTGAAACCACCCAAGAGCAGAGCTGAGAAACTGCACATTGCCAGAAATTTCTTAGTTCCCCCTCTTCCCACCGTTTCCCTATATAAACTAGCGAGGACGCCTGAGAGGCAAAGACGGTATCGAAGGCACCAGCCTGCCATCTTTTCAGGTTTGTTGACCCCTGATTAAACCTCTTTCCTTTCCTTGCCAGCAGCTATGTCACAACTTTGGCTTTCCTTACAGTGGGCAGTTGAACCCTGGTTTCAGGTTAAAATCCTGCTTGGAGTGAGCTTGATTATGACCACGGTCTTCTGTGACCTCAGACTATTTTAAAGGCTCTTCTCACAGCTCCTCAGAGACTGACTTATCTGGGTCTATATGGGTTAGTCTATATTTCTCACTAGGGCACTGGATGGCCCTAACTAGAAAATTGTAGGTGAAATTGAGGAGTCTGGCTCCTGGCCAACACCCTGTGAGTGATTTTTCAGGCCCCATCACAGGCAATGACAAAGGCTCTTCTTCTGAGGCCGCAGAGCAGAAAACTGCTACCACTGCACCGATTAGTGTACGTGCCATGCACTGCAGTCTTTGAAGGGGTTTGCGGTGGGGGACTCGGCTCCTTCTTGCAGGACATGACTTTGTCCATTTCTGCATTCCTAGCCCAGGCCCTGGCAATCAGGGGCCTCCTTGCTGGGGCCTTGGGCTGAGGTCTTCCCCCGGTGCCTCCGCAGTGATCTCTTATTGGAAGAGAAGGTGCGTAAAGACATTGTCTCCACTCTAACTCAGTACTCAGTACAGTAAGTCCTCTGAATGGCAACAGGTTCTGCAACTTTAAGCAAAAAAACACATTACAAAACCAGTTTTACCACACAATTTATATAAACAATAGTTTATATAAATTAGTTCTTATGACATCTCATCAATATTATAATAAAAGGACGTTAAATGAAACTCCTTTGAGAACATGCTGTACTTTTGTTCTCCTGGGCCCTCTCCCTCTTTGCACTCAGGTGCAGGGTCCATAAAATGCCTGAAACCTTTTCTTTGGGGGTTTGCTCTGCAGTAAAACAATCCCTGCACCTGTGCTAACATATCTAAACCTTGCTTCGTGTCACTCATGGGAAAAACGGACATTGGGGAGCCTTAACTTCTTTCTGGACCTTTATTTATACTATTGCAGCAAGAGAATAAAGCTTTCATTAATACTGTCATTGTGGCTTATTGTTTTAATTGGCCAACCCAACACCTGGAAGCTTATCTTTCTCCAGCTGAGCCCTTGACAAGGAAAATGGGTAGAAGATCTTTATATAATCTCTCCTTTTTGACATTGGTATCCCAATATAAAGACCAGTGTTTCAGGGTTTGCATATCTACAACATTCAATTTGAATGTTTTTGCTCAGTACAACGAGAACTCAAAACTAAATAGTGAATTAGTTTCTTGCAGAAAGAAAGGAAGGAAGGAAGGAGGGAGGGAAGGTAAGTTAGACAATGGGCCTAATAATGAATAACATATTTTTCTTTAAATCAAGGTATATACTATGATAGCAGAAAGATCATGATAAAATCATAATCAGAATGGATAAACAAGGGTCCCACTACACTGATCAATACAATATCCAATTTTATAAATATAGGGTTCTAAAAAGGAATCAGACATAAGAATTACAGATGCTGCAGTTATATTTTAACCAAAACAATCAATTTTGCTAATGATTTAAAATTATACTTATCCAATAAAACAAGGAAAATAAACTCCCTTACCATAGTGTGTTGTTATCCATGCAGCACAAAACATGATAACTAAACCATGTTCACAAAACACTTGATTGACCCTTGTTCAAAAAATAAATTCATAATTTTACTATGGTCTGGATAGGGTGTAGTATAGAAAGTTTCCAGAAAAGGTGTTACCTCAAAGCTTAAACTTCTGAGTATGTAATCTGCAATCCATAATTATGGGTTTATGTCTACTTTATTTGCATCCATTGATATTTTTAATCTTATACATCAATGGTTTTCTTCCAGATCACTTCTCAGTATGGTGCAGAGTCCAATGGTTTTGCTGCACATGTAACACTAGCCCTTAAGTGAGTATCCGTCTCAGAATGCATGGTACTCATACTTCTGATATAGGCGACATATAGAAGAGGAAGAAAAGTTTGCTTTGTCACTTAATCTATTTGTTGCGTTCAGAAGAATATGAAGATGACATCATAAAGCTACATAACAGTAAACTAAATGTTATAGGAAGGAATGACTAGAAAGACTCCACTAATTAGGCTCTGGCGAACAAACCTCAATGCAAATCAGTAATTGTCCAAAGCAAAGAAGGAGCCACACAGACCTGACAGTTTCTGCAGTAGAGAATTCTGTCTGAAGTTCTTTCCATAGCAACCAGATGGAGACAGCTAAAGAGATGAGCCTTACTGACGTTCAGGCTTTAGATAACGTTGGAAACTTCTACAATTATTACTCTCTTCAGGAATCACTAGGATTGACTGGTGTTGGGTGGGAAGACATATCAGAGTTAGCCATCTTCCTGAAAATTATTGTACAACATATTTCTATACATACCTACTTTTTAAATATTTTGATTAAACATTCATACATTCATATTCCAGAAAAGTTCAACAAATATACTTTCAAAGATATATTAATCCCTTATTTTTAGTAAATGGTTTTTTGAACACCGTCCAGAATCTTCATAATTATAAAGAATACAATGTTGCTGAAGATTAGAGTTGCAACCTAAATATATATTAGAATTGAAGTCTTCAAATTAGATCACCTTCCTAGTGTATATTCCTCTATGAATCTCATTTTATCTAGTTTCAATATGGATAAG